>CAEGAE010017657.1:0-63885 GCA_903067095.1 Girardinus metallicus | reverse complement strand
GCGTATTTTGCCGCGGAGCGGCGAGAAGACGCAGGGGAAACCGTATCTGATGGGGAAACGCGGATCGACGTAACACCGGCAAAAATAACAGTAGCTCCTTAATGGAAAAGAATGCATAGCTTTAAAACTGTTACAAATGATATCTGAGGAGTGCAGCCTCCTTCACTCTGATACCCCTAAATAAAACTTAATGCAACCACCTGCCTACGAAAATTTCCTAAATAGTCCACTTACCTGTATGTAACTTGATGTCAGTGTAGACACAGTTGTTCCGTGAAGGCATTTGAAGTTTCCTTTAGGATATTAGTGAACAATTAGCATCATATAAGCCAAAGAACAACATGTGTAAAGTTATAAAATAATTTCCCAATGTTTGAACATCCCTTAGCCATACGGTGCTCAAATCCATTGAATGCAAAAGCACAGTTCAGACTGTTCCTGGGGGGCGAAATCTTGTTTTTCTTGTACTTTAAACATGACCTATTTTGTGATGATAAACTCCCATTAAAATAAAATGCACTGTATGGTTTTTGTGACAAAGTAAACTGGGTTACCTTATCATAACAATCAGTTCTGAGTGTTAAAGGTTAAATAATTTGAAATGGGGGGGGGGGGATTACTGGTAAACATTTCTAAAGAAAATAAAATGTGAAATCTATCATCTAAAACAAAGTACTTAAGTACTTTAAGTACTGTCCAAAATATTATTTTGGACAGTCTAGGTATTTTAATCAATTTTTTTAAATTTAAAGTTTTATTAGATAGTTTAGCTATTGATTATTTTCTATAATTTTAGTGTCTTTTTAAAATTGATATTTAAACTGTTTCTATTTTTCCATTGTTAGGATGTGGAGCTGCTTAAATGCAGTTTAAAAAACGATAGTTCATCTATCGAAATCCATTAATTTTCTTTCACTTCAGTTACCTTTTAACGATCAGGGTTTTTTTTCTTCAAAATTTTCCTTTAGGGGCTCAATAGTTTTTTGATAGTCCGGCTATTTGAATGCTATCATATTTGTATTTAAATTCTGATACTTTTTTTCAGATAGTTCAGCTATTTAAAGACAATAATTTTTTTCCCCCATTCAGCTGGATGAGAATCCTCCTGGCATTTTATGGCTGTGCTGGATCATTCAGACCACTTGGGGGACTCGGGTATCCCATTCCCAGATCCGGAGGTGGAGCCTGTGTGTGTAGGAAGTATCTCCACAGATTGGCCGAGTGTGTGTAGAGTAGTGACCTCCTCCACGGCGAGCGTGTCGCTAACCACCATTAAATTTCAACTAAACAAAACACATCCACGGGAGGAAACCAGGCGCTTACCCGCCTTCGAGGAGATAAAGATTTGGTCTTCTTTTTTTCCCCCCCTTTCGTCCAGGCTGAAGCGGTGCAGCAGCAGCTGGGGCCAGAAGCGAGCAGTATGCATTCAGACTGCAGGCTGCTATGGGCAGAGCGGTAATGGTGGGCAGGGGACCGACAGGGGCCGGGGTGCTCGTCCTGTCCGTGCTCATCGTTCTCACCGCGGAGGGCTGTCGAGGGCAGAAAGGTTGGTGCCACACAGCTGCGGTGATAACCGGGGGAGACCCGTGTGACCGCAAATACAGGAACACATCCCGGTTTAAGGTGTTGTTGGGGGGGGCTTTTGGGAAGTGTTATTGTCCAGCTAACTGAAACCTGCCTTACATGGCCGTGTGCCTGTGTGTGTGTACGTGGGCTCTGCTTCACGCCGCGCACTGTGGAGGTTGGTGTTTTTGGTGAAAAACTGCTCAGGGAAAAACCAGGCAAACCGGTTTCTGAAATTTGACGTTTTCATTTTGTAAATGTTTATAACAAATGAACAGCAGGCGTTTAAGGATTTTACTGTCAAAGCAACAATGTGTCTGATTTTAGTCTCCCAATAAACTGGTTACCATTAAGTTTACCATTTGTTGGGCCTTTTTATAGGTTGGTTTAAAGAACGACGCCATTTAAAAAGTTTATGGTCTTTTCTTTGCCATAAACAAAATTAAATGATTGATACACATCACAGAAGACTATGTGTTAAGCACAAAACTGGACCCAAATAAAAGCATAGCTAAACTCAAACTCAAGTATAACCAAACTACACTTTTCCTAACACTTTGAGGGTGGGGGTGAACGCGTGTGCCCAGTTTGTCATTAATTTATTGACTCTAGCAATACTTTTTAAATATACACAAAGATGGTATTAAATCACTTCAGGAATGATTACTGGTGTTACAGAGCGCAATGTGAGATGTAGCTCACTCTGCAGTTTTTCAGTAACATTTCTGAGTCATTGTGGTGTTTTTGTTCTGCTCATCTGGATAATGTCCACTCAGAGGGCTCTTGCATAACTCAGGGCTCGCATAATATTCACTTAGCACCATGGCGTGTGTCTGCAAAGTTTCATCACGCAGCCTGGAATCCAGAATAAGGTTCAAACAATTACCATAACAACATCTCTCACAGCACATTTTGTAATACAGTTTTAAAATGAAAACCCTGTCAAAACAGCCTATAAACTAAAGCTAATGCTTTGGACTACTAGCATTGTATCTGCGTGTCTTGTTTTTCCTCAGTAGGATTTGCTAACTAATAGGTGATTTGCCTAAAGCAATTTAAGTTCTTAAATTATAAACTGAGATGGCACTGCTGCACTTCCTCACAGTAAGAGCCGTAAGCATAAATAGTCTAGCCCTTTGAACTTAAAAAAACACATTTTCAAGACCATAATATTTCTCATAGTATCTTCTTTCTGTTAAAGATTATGGCCCAAAATCTGAAACTTGTGAAAAAGTGTCATCCAAAATCACTTCCTAAGTTCAAAATTGTTTGTAGATGTCATCTTAAATGTTCCAGGTAATAATGTTTTCTGAATATTCTGTCTTGTGGGTGGCTTTGATAAAAGTCAGGTAATGTACATCTTTTTGTTGTCCTTCTGTATCAAAAAAGTAGATTGTTTTTTTTTTTTTTTTTTTTTTTAGTAAATAGTTAAAAACATTAAACTAAAAATTAGGTGGGTTTAAAAATATTCTACTCATCTTTGGGTAAATCAAATAATTAGGTTGGACTAAACACTGTCGTTAACAGGTGTTGAGTGGTATAGAAGAGTGATTTTTTTTATTCAGCGTTCATGGCTCAAAATGCAACTGTTGGGTTTCATTTACTGTAGCTGATACAATCCACACCAGTGTTCAAGTCATCTAGTCGTAGCAGGTCATGCTTATGGTCATTAACAGAATCAGAACTTCTTGTTTTGTCTTAAAAGCGAGGTCAAGATTTGTGAGCTTGTGCAAGGTTTAAAGCCTCAAACTATTTGCACTGTTTTCTCTCAGGAGCTCCTGGTTTCTCTAGGCAGCTGGACCAGGTTGTTAAGATAATGAGTACATCTACAAATTATCTTAACAGGATGACAGGACACAGAATGTTGTGACATTGACAAACAGTCAGACTACGTTCAATAACGCTGATGTCACTAAATATTAAGGCAAAATTTGTAATTGGCCTTTAAAAGCAGTACCGATCGAAAGCAATACTTATCAAAATATCCTATCATTGAGAAAATTCCAACCCAGCTAAGTAGATGAGTATGAAAGGGCAACATGTGGGTAGTATTGCAAGAGGAGCTTGTTGATCTGAACCTGCAATGGGATGCTTTATCTGATGTTTTATGTTTTCACCATGCAAATCACTTTGAATTGCCCTGTTGCTGAAATGTGCTCTACAAATAAACCTGCCTTTTACTGCTAATTGTATTCAGTCTAGCAGCTGAGCTTATTACTTAACATTATATTCTTGGAAATGATCAGACTTCCAAGTTCATGATAGGGCTGTTATTATTGTTGAATAATGTAAGGATATCAGTTATACTTAACCCACATTTCTTTCTCTTTTTCCCATCACTACAAAGTCTCCACCGCTTTATCAAAGTCGACATCAAGGGCAGTGAAAGTCCATCCAACTGACTGGAAATATTTTTGGCACACTGAGCATTAAAGCATCTCATTAGAAATGTAATACCCCTCTAAATACTGCATCAAAGCAGTAATTTGCAATTGTAATATAATCTGCATCAATATTGAGATGATGACTTGCATTCGATGCATTGTGCAGATCTACTTAAATGGAGCGCCTCCTAAGTCAGTAACAACAACATTGAACAACAGTTTCACTATAGTCTTCCAGCGTGTGTGCATGAAGTTTTAAAAATGTCCCAGCTGTTTGAGGACCAACCAACTCTTCAGTTTTGTTTGTAGGTGTTCAAGTTTTCAGCCATAATCCTGCTGTCTGTACAAAATAGGTTTGACTCTATTAAGCTCATTCATTTGTCGAATAGGATTGAGAATCGTAAGCTGTCTTATTATGAGATTGAAAATTTTCAAGGCTTAAAATGCAGAAATATTTTTAGTACTGGTTTTTAAGAATGTAGGGAAATACAACTAGTTTTTCTGTGTTGTTTCAGCTTTAAGATATTTTGTTCCACTTCACTCTTCAGACAAGTTTTAATTTTTTTCTGGTACATTAACCCCTAATCATCGACTTGCACTTAAATGTAAGTCAATGGATCCATGAGGACACTGGTATCCACGTAACATTTAATGATTAAACAAACAAGTTTGGTTGTAAACTTGCAGTTCTCCCATATGATGATCTAATAGATTTGCATTTGAATGTCGGTGAAGCACAAAATATATTTTTTTATTTTTCTAAAAGATAAACAGTGTTCTATAGCTACTTGGTTACGTATTGATTTGTCCCCAAATTCTGTACTCTGATCTGTTCTCATTGTGGTTCAGGAAACTAGTGGCATGTATTTTTTGCATTTCTGCAAACCGCTGTAACCACTTCTTAGGATTTGTTCTTTTCGTAAGCAGTGATGGTAAATATTCAAGATATCAAGACAAACTACATTCTACAGATTGAAAAATATAAATGTATGATCCTACGTTCATTTAATTGAGCATCCATGGTAGTGAGTGCAACAGTAGGGATGTGTAATCTGTCTCTTTTAACCTCATCAATAGTAAAGTATGTCTGTTCTGAGCATAACTGTGTAACTGAGACTTCTTGTTTTGTCTTAAAAGCGAGGTCAAGATTTGTGAGCTTGTGCAAGGTTTAAAGTCTCAAACTATTTGCACTGTTTTCTCTCAGGAGCTCCTGGTTTCTCTAGGCAGCTGGACCAGGTTGTTTAGATAATGAGTAGATGTACAAAAGAGTGTGTTCAGGATTCAGAATGCTTCAAACCTTTAATTTCCCAGAAATTACTTAAGATAAAGGAGCTGAAGGGGAAATCATGTAGGAAAACTCCCAGGTTGAAAGGTCTGTGCGAGTACATACATCTGATATAATTGCACTGGTCTGTTCTAATCATCTCTAACCCTTTGGACCACTTAAAGGACTTTCACATTGGAGTCAGTCACCCAGGTGCACCTACAACACACACAACTTCCTATGGCTCTATGGAGGTTGGATGACAATTTGGGGTTAAGTGCCTTGCACAATTGCACAAGTGATGGGGTGGAAGATGGTTTCTAATTCATCTGGGATGTTTCCTGGGCTTGAACCCAAAATGTCAATGTGAGCTACCTGGTGATACACTGTGCTTGGAAAAGCTTTGTTTGTCATTATATTGCTTCTGATTCATCTGGCAAAGTTCCTCCATTTCCGAGATGTCCCAATCACTCCGAAGAGGGGGACTTTTAAGAAAAAATAACTTGACCTCTGTCCTCTGCAGTTCAGTCCTGTTACTTGGTGCAGAAAGTCAGTCTGTCCTTGATGTTGTACTTTGAGAAGATCAGCTTCTGTGTCTGCTTTCCCTAGCATTGTCTACCTTACTGTGTGTAATTGCATTCATACCAGCATGCTGCCATTGCTCTACACTGGTGGCAACCAAATCCTTTAGCTGAATCCTGCTTAGGTGACTGTTCTTGCACATGGATGTTTTTGAAGCTTCTTAGCAGTTTGATCATTTGTTGATTGGTGTGCAGTCTTCCTTGTAACAATATATTCAAACTACCTTCATGAAAATTGATTACAACATGTGATGTCTTGTAAATAGCCATGGTTCGCCATAGGAAAAATGATTTCAAGCTATTTTAAGCAGCCATTTTGACCTTCTAATCCAATAAGAATGACAGAGTACTAACAGTTTAGCTCTCCTGGTTAACAATTTCCTCCTAGGCATACCATGAGATCACAGAAAGGATGATGACTGGTCATTTGTGTCTGGCCAAAACACAGTGTGAGGCCTATGTTTTTGTAATTAAGTAAGTTTTCATTCATTTTGGGGAAAAAGGGCATTTTGTCTGAATTACAACTTAGACACGATGCAAAGCGTCGCCATAAAAACTGAAGCAGTGAAGATTTTTATCAGTCTGAAAACTTTTGGTCATTGAACAGCTTCTGGGGAAGCCAGGGTTGCATTAGAAGTCAGGACTGAGGATGGTCATTTCACAAGGATGGTCATTTCACAAGGTACCTTAAGAGACGGAAAAAGGTGAAAATTCAATGATTTGTTGGGCTAATAATGAAGTCTCCAGTTTTCCTACTTGTAAAAGGAAATGGATGAAATTTGATTTTATTTCTGTTCACGTGCTGATGTGCTATAAAGAGAGACAAGAATCTTGAAAAATACTGGAATTTCCTCACCTTATTTTCTATGTCATTGTCCAAATGTTGGGCAATGTTGTCCCTCCATAATTTCTTTAATTGTCTTCTTGTTGCTTCTTTGTTCATTTGTTCCTTCCCTTGAGACCTGTCTTCCTTGTTTCGTTTTTTCTACTATTTGTTTTAGTGCTTCCTTTATTTCCTCTTAGGTGTTCTTCCCTGCTCCTTTCCTCTCTTGTAGGAAGATAGATTAAAACTAGAATGGCTGACCTCAAAAACAGAAAGTTAATGTAGCATTATATATTCTTTTTACTTTGCTTTGCAAATATAAATGTGTGTGTTTACGTTGCCCTGCAGGTGATGGCTGCGGCCCCAGTGTGCTCGGCCCCAGCAGCGGGACGCTGTCCTCTCTGGACAATCCGAGGACATACCCGAGTGACACTGTGTGTGAGTGGGAGATCACTGTGCCGCGTGGAAAGAGGATCCACTTTCGATTTGCTCTGCTGGACTTAGGAGACAGCGACTGCCAGGTCAACTATCTCCGCCTCTACAATGGCATCGGATCCAAAAAGACTGAGATTGGTGAGAAAAAAAAAAAAGACACTGACTGGTTTTCTGAAACAGACTTTTAACCATTAGGTTTTAGGGCTAGAGGGTGACCGTTAGCTTCAGGTCAGGCAGCTCTTTGTCCCAGTTTATAAGTGGTGGACCTATGTTTTGATGTTTGCTGTAAGTGAAAATGTATAGCTATTTTTGTTTGTGTGCTTGTCAAGAAAAAAAGCAAACAATGGAAACACTTAGGGACATTCAGCAGTTGGTGATCAAATAGTTTTGAAGTTATTTTTGACTGGTTTTTGGTCTGCCATCATTAAAGTAACTGTAAAAGTATTATTTTTGTTACTCTCAATCTCAAGTTTCAAAGTTAAGGGCCATGGATGCAGATTCCCTCCATACTTTTTATGTTTGATGGACAGATATAAATTCACATTGAAGTTTAAGTTTGCAACGTTGGTAAATGTTAAAAGGTTTATGAGATATGAGTACCTTTGGAATGCATGTTTTTGGTTAATTGTTAAACTTGTGAACTTTCAGGCAAAGCTTAATTTTAAAGAAACCAAACTGCTCAGTGCTGATGCTCACTGGTTTGAGCAAAGAATAAGTAGAACGATGCCCTGGTTATATTTAAATCTACCCAACTAAAAGTGGTCTACCTTTACTCTGGTCATGTTTCTAAACAGAAAGTCTACTTTCTTTCTTTGTTAAATGTATTATAAAGTTTATCTGGGGTAGATTAACTTAGAGACAACAAACCGCTAACCTCAAGCCCAAAGCAGCCCTGTGTACTTTGACACATGATACTGATACTTAAAGCTGCTTTCACCTTTGTTTAAAGAACACACAAAAAAAATATAATGGATGGGTATTCCTGGGGCTCTCGGTGGTTCCACAAGCAGAACCACAGAAGCCCACTTTGTGTGTAGGGATGAAAGCAGCAGCCATTTATGAGAGGATTGTAGCAGTCAGAGAGAAACGCAAGCATTTCTCACTGAATTTAGGTAGCTTTGTCCGCAGTCACTGTCATTGACTAAAATTATAATCCACTTCTGAGACATACTACACAGTCTTAAAGGAAAGTAATTGAAACGGAGCTAATGAACAGTAAAAAAAATACACGTCAATATGTATTTTTATTTCTTAATTGTAAGTTACTGATGTTTTGTAGGACGAGCGTTGGATTCAAAACAGCTGCCTCACCTGACACCAGACTCTTGAGTAGACAACAAGCCAACAATAATAACACCAGATTGGAGATAATAAACTGTCTGGTTGAAATTCGGGTCTTATAGAGTCTCAGTGAATTATTGTTGCGAACAACTTGATAATGTTACATAATGGATTATCGTGAGCCGTGTAGTTCTTGCTGGCTTTATGTTTCATGTTTTATCAAAAGGCCTCTAGGCTTAATCCTTTAAAAGTGTGAGAAAAGTAACTGTGAAAATATGCTGATTGACCAGAAAACTGTGACACAGGAAAAATGACGCTGCTCATGTTGTTACAGTGGAATGTTTACTGGCCCCATACCAGCATGAACACCTCATACTGGGTGGTGGGAGTGTCATGGTTGAAGCTTGCTTTTAAAACCTGGAAGTTAGTCATCTTTTAGTCAACTTAACCTGATGTATGAAGTCCTGCTCCTTAGGTTGAACTCATTTGTGCTAATAAAATTTTTTTTTTCTGTCTTAGGACAATTGTTGCTATAAGTTTTGATCTGGTTTGGGCCGAGAATTAAACTTAGGCTTAAGTTTGATTTCATTTTGTTGTGGTTGAGGGAACACTGGATGAAGTGGTTGGAGGAAATCCCTGAAGATTGCTTGATTATGCTGTATACATTGTCACACTCCTTGGAGAAAGCTTGGACTCGTTATGAATATTGAGGGTTTTAAAAAAAAGTCACTCTAAAAAACATATATATTTTCCATCCTGCAATTTGAAGTAACTTTAATGAGACTTCGAGCAAATGCCCTGGAGTGAGCTGTTTTTTCTCCAGCTTTATAGAGCATCGCATAGTGAGGTGCTATGCCACTTGTTGCTGCACATTGCACCGCTGAAAGGGGGTTACTATTTTCTCACTTACAATAAAGGCGGACTGTTGTGTAGATATTTCTGGTTACTCTGGTCATGGTGTACAAACTAAACAAACTAAAGGAGTGGTAGCTGAGCAGTAACTTTTTTTTAAAATGACATTTAGAAAACTGTGACATCATGTCTGTAAGTCAGCTGAGAGAATGCAGGCTGGCAAGTTGAGGCGATACCTTAACTAATTTAACCAGCCAGCATCACTTGTTATGCCTGTATTACTACAACAAAACAAAAAAAAAGTACATTATCGAATATACTGTGTATTTATTCCATACTTTCTTATTAAATCTATGTATAAAATTTCACTAATCACTGTGCTTTTTATTTCTTGCATTAAAGTGAAATACTGTGGTTTGGATCAGAAGGTTGATGAGCTGATCGAGTCTTCAGGCAACCAGGTGACCATCCAGTTCAGGAGTGTGATGCACCGGACAGGACGTGGATTCTACCTGTCCTACTCCACCACTGAACACTCAGGTATGCAGGCTGCTGGCTTGCTCTACACTATTTTTTTTTTTTGTCTTCATTCTCCAGTGGCATTCATTTTAATTAAGAGACCTGAGCACTGAGCCTGGTTCCGTTTTTGTTTTAGCCCTGGAGGTAAGAGTTTCTAGGATTTTCTGTGTTAGTCACAGCTGTTTTCTTTCTGTACCCCAGCTTTATTTTTATGACTATGAAGTAATTGTATTGTCCTGAAAAAACACTCATACACAAATCTTTTAACATATGGGTTTGTCTAAAAGCTGGCAGCTTGTTGCATTTTCCTTGTCTCTGTATGTCATTTGATCTGTACTATCAGATGTGCAGTTGAAACCAGATGTTTACATACACTGCGTAAGAAGGAATATAACCGTTTTTTCTCACTTCTTGGCATAAAACGGGACTGAAGGTTTAGGATGACCAGGATTATTTCTGTTTCCCTGATTGCAAGAATGATGGCTTCAGATTCATAATTTTACTTATTATTTGGCAGAATAATGTCAAACTTTGACACGGGTCAAATGTCCACAAGCTGTAGTGGTATTACCGGGTCAGGGCTGTAGGCGGCTGTACTCAGACACACCTCTTGCAGATCAGGCTTTTATGATACTCACTTGAAAACATTGATCTTATGTTCCTAATGCCAGTTTGTAACTAAACTAGTTTGGCCATAAAACATCTTAAATTCATTTTTAAAAAGTAAGTTAATTTATTAATCACAGGTATAACATTTTGTCCGGTCAGCAATATTTAATCTCTTATAGGTATTTTTGTTGTGGGATTTTCTGTTAGGCAAAAGTTTGAGTCGCATGCTGACATCTTTATTGCGTTTTCGAGGTGGTTGAGGCTACTATTAATTACCTGCTAATATACTCTTGCTAGCTAGCTGACTTTTGCACCCAAGTGCAAATTTATTGCCATTTGGCTGGAAGATTTTTTTTTTTACAGTTCTGTGGAGATATAGGTCTTAAATGTCAATCCTAACGAATATATGAACATACTTTATTAATGTAATTTCCAGGTAGAAATTAACAACAAAGTCTTAAAAAGCCTTAAATTTGAGTTTGTGAAACTTGCAGAAAACCCTGTTCCAGTCCTTACTGGTGTCTCCCTTTTTCCCCCCCAAATGTAACAACAACCATTACGGCAACACATTTCTACTTTAAGTTCATTAGAACTTTAGACAAGTCTCTAAAGATTAGGTTCTTTAGCACCAAATCCATTTGGAGACAGTAATCTTGCTTCCTAAATTGCTTTTGTAGTAATGACTTCTCCCTCTCTGAGTGACCTCTTAGTCCAAGTCTGTTAGGGATTCGTATGAGCTTGAACTACACTACTGAGAAACCAGTCCACATGTTGGTCAGTAAGTTTCAGAAATATTCTAGGGTTTAACAAAAAAAAAAAAAAAAAAAAAAAACAGGCAAGAGACGAGCCGAAGCCGCAAGAAATAAGTATCCGCAATTATTTAGCTCCAACTGTCATCGTGGCTCGACTGAATCACACTGGGTGGCATTTTTCCTGCCACAAAGCTGATGCATGTGTTTTCCTCACATGAAAATGGTCACTCAGGTGTGTGTGTGTGTGGGTGGGCAGCTTGAACAAAGAAGTTAACCAATCACCATGGCGATGGAAGGTGGCTTTTTTCTTCCCACCCCCCCCATCTTAACTTTGTTTTCGAGGTACCGTTTTTGATCATATTAATGTGGTCACGACAGAAGGAGGCTGCAAATCACTGCAGAGTTTACATGACATTCCCAGCAGCCCACGTCATCCTGCGAGACATGACTGGTGTGTTTGATCACCCGTTGTACTCCCACAGGCTACTTTGTTGTTTTTCAGAGTTTACATGGAAAGATTCAAGTCAGGTTCAAAATTCAAATTGAATCTCCTCGGATTTATGGATTCAGATTTATTTTCCTTTGAGTGATGTAGTTTTAGCCACAATTAGGACAAATCCAGGACGTCTGAAGTTGGTTGGCAAGTCTGTTTTTAACATGCGAGCAGCTGCGGGAGTTTTCAGCTCCGACCCAAAATGTTTTTATAGAGGTCATTCAGTCACTTTTCTACTTGAGTCATCTTGTACATGCTTCCCTTATGGCGAAACATTTGACATGGCTCCCACAGAGTTTCATTATAAAGTCCTCTGAAGACCTGCACAGCATATTGAACCGCAGTATCAATGTGTAAAATAGCTCAGTTACAAGGGCTGGTATATTTGATGGGGTATAATATTTCACGCATCCTTATAAAGTCTCGAATTTTGTATCCAAAAAGTAAGTTGGCCTTTAATATGTTTTTCCCAGGTCTTAAATTTTGTCTTGACAGAACTATTTAATCTTATATAGTATATGTATGGATTTTCTTTTCGCAGGACTTTTAGATCAGGTAAAAGTTTGAGTCACACTCAGACATTTTCAGTATGTTCTGTGACTCAAGACCGTTGACTCTGCCACTAACATTTTCAGCAACAGTATCTAAATATTTTCCTGAAATTGTACGGCCGTCGCATTTAGATTTCTATAGACAGAAATGAAATTTCCTGATATTTATAAAATCCTCTTTTTCTTTCTATGACATTCAAATTCATTGAAAGAAAAGTATCTAAATGCTTCTATAACCTGTTGGACTCATGGATGGGAAGGTAATTCGAACTTGTAGTAGGTCAAATTTATACAAACCACTCAGGTTTGCATGGGTTATATTTAATATAATCCAGTGAACAGCAAACTGTATTTGTAAGATATACATGTTTATTATACCTGGACCCATAGTCTGCATATTTCAACTGAAATATTAGTTATTGACTATAAACTTGAGTTAATAAAGACAAATGCTGAACATAAATGTTTTAATAATTATATCACAGACTGGCAACTCTGTCTGTCTGTGTTAATATGAGATTTAAAGTGGATTAGTAGTGCTTGCCAACAGCTGATGGTTTCATCCTGCACACATTAATGCAAAATATTGTCTCTGTTGCCCAGATATTGAGATGCTAACATGTCATGACAGTCCTGAGGCTATCATACGACAACAGTCTTTAGTCAGAGGCCTATTCAGATTCGTTGCAAGACTGACTGCCACCAGAGATCCTTCCTGCTCACAGCGTCACCATCCACTCTTTGAAGACACCAGGATGATATGAGTTACAACACTTATTTTCCCTTTGGGAAAAAATATAGTATTTCTCAGTTTGAATATTTATAGAGATTTTGTGACACTGCCAAACTTTGTTGATAGGGTTCAGACAGGAACTGATGAATGGAAATGGGAAAGACATGCATCAAAGGTCCTGAGGTCAGCTTTTGAACGTTGCTTTATCCCTTACACACACACTACCGTGAACACACTAGTCCCACTTTGAAACATGGTGGGGAGAGCATGGTGCTATGGGACTTCTGTCTTTCGGTAACGACAGGGAAGCTGACTGGGTTTGATGGGGAGATGGAGGGAGGTAAATCCAAAGATCTAGATCATAACTCAATCAAAAACTCACAATGTGTGGCAAAATTTCAAAACTAATGGTCACAGAGAGGCTCTCCATCTTTCCATTGCGGATCTAACATGACAAAATACGAAAAGGTAAAGCGGCATGAATACTTTTGCGAGGTGCTGTGTCTCTCCACTTATCGAGTGATCAGGAAAAATTCAATCGATTTTAAAGACTTCTGTGCTTTAGACGTTTCTCTAAAAACACGTCCGGTTTTGGAAAACAATGGTTTTTATTTTGAGTGCTGGACTTTATAATTTTTAGACAACTGATTTCAGAAAACACAGCGGCGGTTGCTTTTTATAGAGGAGGAGAGAACATTTGTTTTGCAGCGACATGCAGAAAAACCAGTTCTGATGCCGTTTGTTTTTCCTTTGCAGATTTAATCACTTGCCTCGACAAAGGATCCGATTTCCCAGAGGCAGAGTTCAGGTGAACGCTGTTTGCTTTGTGTTGATTTTATTTCGTTTTTTTGTTCGAAGACCATGGTACTCATGGTGTTTTTGTTTTGTTTCTTCATAGTAAATACTGTCCTGCAGGCTGCTTGACATCTGCAGAGAAGATTTCTGGAACTACACCAAACGGATACAGAGAGGCGAGTACTGCCACGTCCTTGTTTGATGACCTCACAGAACCCCTGCTGTGCTTAAGGTCACAGTTGCTTAGTCTCCTAATGATGACCTCATTAGTTTTATTTTTTTGGAGCTTTTTTTTGCTGGAAGATGGAGGGAAGGGTGTTCCTGACAGATGGGAAGACAGGGAGGAGCGCGGGGGCGTGCGCTTCAGGGAGCGAGGCGCCCCACAGGAACAGAGGAGGGGCAGGGTCACTGGGTAAAAGGGAGGTTAGATAATAGTTTGGCTGAAAATAATAACCCTGTAATCCAGTCCAGCTGCAGGAGAGCGCCGAGCAGAGCTGCGTGTTGAGTGTTTCTGGAGAGACAAAAACCTGCCGAATGAGTCAATGTTATTAAAATGCTAGAGAAATGCGTTGCATGTGGACGCCGGGGGCGTTTTTATTTGCATGTGATTCATTCATGTTTTGCTTTCTGGAGGGCGTGTGTGATTCCAGAATGGTGATTGTCAATAAGTTGTATTAGTCTTTCCACCCAGATTACTATTTCATTGTTCTAGGTGTCTTATGCCCTTTCCAAAGTCTTTCTATGTGTGTGTTTAAGTGTGCGGTTTTCTCCGTTGGAGGCAGGGTGCAGTGATTTATTTATTTATTTATTTCTTCTCGCAGCGGTTTGCTAAGCCTCTCTCCAGGATGTGGCATGCGACTTTTGGGAAGTTTAAGAGTCACAGCGAAGGTGTTGATGGCTTGTGGCAGCCTTTTTACTGCTGCTTTCGTGCATAAATCCTAGCATGCTGCACGTGTACTCGTCACTCTGCGGGTCACCAGTTTTCCCACAATCTTCTCAGCTGTGAATTCCACTGTGGGTCTTTTTTCCCGTAATAAAATTTCACTCCTGCTCGAGCAGCTGCTCGTATGGAGGATCTCCTCCTCTGGAAGAGGTGGGGGTGACAGGGGTAATCTGGATTTTTCTCAGCTGCTCTGTGATATAGAAGCAGGTTTGGACAGGAATGCAGTTGGCCATGACTCATTCCCATCAGTGGCTCTCGGTGTCCTCCGTACGGAGAGAAGCTGATGAATCAGGATGATGTCACTTATCTGCTCGAGTCCGAAGGTTAAAGTGGTCACACTGTAAAGCGGGGTGGACACCGCATCGCTGCATGAAACTGGCAGTGGAACTGTAGTGGCTAACGTAAACTTCTTATTGGTCGTTGCTTCACTCAGGAACATCAGGTTTAATTAAAGTAAACCTCAACAGTCTTTGTCTCAAAGGTTTTCTTCAGATTGTATGGCTGATGTGGAATAATCCTAGAATTAATCCACAGTCGGCAACTAACGATTATTTTAGTAATCAATTATTTTGACAGGCAATTAATCAGGTAAAAAATTTGCGAGGTCCAGTTGATTTTTCACTTTGTCACAATAGCCCTTTTTTATACAATATTAGAAATACATTAAAATGCATACAAACTAATAATTCAATAAGAAATGAGAAAATATAAGTTTTATTACCTAAATTGCCATAACAAAACTTCTAACATCAACATGTGAAAGGTCTGCTTGATTTATCAATACAGTGAAGGATGATTGTAATTTCATTGGATTAACCGATTTATAATTGGACAGGAAAAGATGCCTTACAGGAGAATGTCTTTGTTTTTCATAGAATTCAAACCAGGTTAAGCTAAAACTGACATTAAAGGAGTTATGGGTAGAATTTATTTACAGACAAAGCAGGTTTTTCTTTTTAATTGAGATAAGTTTTAATTTAACTTATCTCTACCAAATATATGTTTTTTGTGCAGTTTTGTCTTACCTACTCCTCTGGTGTTCTTTGAGCAACAGGTTATTTTTTTGAGTGTGTGTTGTCCAGTTAACAATTGATCGATTACCAAGTTAGTTGACATTTACTTCAATAAATCGATAATCACGATTAAGAGCTTCAGCTCTGCATCATTCGTGTAATATTTTGGTTTCAATATTCAATAGGGCAGATAAAGCTAATCTATTCATCACGAACCTAGAACTTCACAATATATAGAATTCTGAAAAGCAAAAGCAATCGGGTGTGCTCAGTATTTGGTGTTCTGTTCTTTTAGTAGTGCCGCCCGTTTACGCCCTGCATGATGGTAACATATCTGGCTAGTTGGATGGACTTGTTCTACCCTTGGTGTCCATATTGGACAAAGACTGAGAAGCTAACAGCCATGGAGGGTGGTGGCAATGAGAGAATGTCTTTTTTTTTTTTTTTTTTTTTTTTTCCAGTACTTTGGAGATGTTTTACCCAAAGCAGGTTTTTCCAGTCTGTCGTCTGTCTGAAGCCCTTTTTTCCACCAGCTTGAAAAACTGTAATTTGTTTGCTCTTTACGGTTGAATAGCTACGAATCTGTGCTGTAAAGGTACTTAGCTACAGTCTCTCCTGTCTTCCCTTCCTGTGCTCGTCCCTGCAGTCGTCCCCTTTGTGTGTGGCGGCTATCCATGCAGGTGCAGTGTCCAATGCTGCAGGAGGGAAGATCACCGTGGTGAGCAGCACAGGCATTCCTCACTACGAGGCAACACTGGCTAATAACGTCACTTCCACTGTGTGAGAAATACAGACACCGCAGCCCAGAAAACTTATCTCTACCTTCTTCATTCTTGTTCAGTTATTCATTCGTAGTTTCTGTTTCATCTTCTTTCAGAGGAATTTTATCAAAGAATCTTTTCACCTTCAAAACAGATGGTGAGTTTTTGTTTTCTTCTTGTGAATGCTTGGAGCTTAGAAAGCCTATAGAAATAGTGTTTTTTTTTTTCTTGCACACACAAAAAAAAGTATGTACAAACTTTTCCAAACACCAATTAAAAGCATGTTTTAAACCAAGCCTCCTTCTGTGTTATGGATGCCTCTCAGGCTGCTCCGGGACGCTGGGTTTGGAATCTGGTGGTGTTGTGGACTCTCAGCTCAGCGTTTCGTCCGTGTGGGACTGGAACACCACTGCCGGTGAGCACGTCGTGTGGGGGAAGTCGGGAGCTCGTCTGAAGAAGCCCGGGCTTCCCTGGGCTCCTTCACCCAGCGACCGGCAGCAGTGGCTGCAGGTTGACTTCAGGAGGGAGAAGAGGATCACAGGTACATCTCTGTTCTGTTGTTCTTCCTCTCTCTATGGCTTTAACTAGATCTTTAGTCATCATAATTTGGGTTGATTATTCCCTTCGCTTTTGGATGCTGTGCTGTTCGAAAGATTTTTGCTCTTTTCATTTCGGACAGTTGCTATGATGCGGAACAGTAGCAACAAGGTGTTGTTTTTGCAAATAGGAGCAGCTGATTGGCATCTTTTAAAGGTCAACTAGCACCTGAACTATGACCTCAAGTCCCAGAGGAGGTGAAAAAAGGAGGCTTCATGAATTCAGAGCAGAGAGACAATGAGGCAGTTCAAACCATGGATCATATCCGATTCAACAATCTCTCTTCCTGACTATCAATCATATTGTCAGACAGAGATTTAAATAGAAGCAGCAAAAGCAAATGAGGTGGATTAGCAGTGGTGTCCCCCAGGACACGTTGCTGTGGAACATTGTTTCTGCTCCCCAGATATTGAGCTGTTAGCATGTCATAACACTGTCATACAGCAACCGTCTTCAGTCAGAGGCTTCTTCACATCCGCTGCGAAATTGACTGCTACTAAAGAACCGTCCTGCCCACAGCATCACCATCCAACATGTCTTGGAAGATACTAGGATAATACGACCTACTGCAGCATTTAATTTTCCTTTGGGTTAAATAAAGTATGTTAGAATTAAATTGACTATGCATGTAATTGTTTTTGAAATGTGAATTTATGAGCTACAGACAAAGTTGTCTTGATAAAATTATGTCAGTTTGCACAGTGAACATGTGTCAGTATGTGTTAATGTGTAACACATTGACTTGTGGCTGGGGGAAGACGCAGGAATCAAACCCACAACTTGCATGACGATTACTCGTCCCATTGAGTCGCTTCTCAATAGTTTATCGACATTTAAAGACAGAACGCCTTTCTGCCATCAGGGTTTTATGACACTGTAAAAGCCTGACAGAAAATAACAAAAAAAAAAAACAGATTTAGTCTCCAATATAGCCATTTAGGTCCTAAAAACTTTGATAAACAGCATTTTTTGAGTTCAAATGCAATTTAAAAAAAAAAATTGCCTTTTCTATTGGCTTTCTCTTGATCCTGATTCTTCTTTATGTATTTTGAATTTCTGCTTTAAACCTGGTTCTGATCCAAAAGCTCGAAATGAGAATACTCCCTGGTTCTGTCTTGGTCTGACAAGCTGCCAGCATAGTTTTGCATTATTAACTCAATATGTGTTTGTGGACCATCAACTTTCTAGTTAAACAACCAAAAGGCTTGATTCTAAGGCTAAGGTTTCATATTCATGTTGTGTATGAATGCTGTTTCCATAAGGACATGGAGCTCAGCTTTCAGTCCAAATAAAGAACATAATATTAGTCTTAAAGCTGCACAGTGTATGGAGCAAATATGTCAGAACTATTTAAATCACAGCAGACTGTTTGGAAAGGACAATAAGTATTGGCTAATATATCCCAAGCAGATGTTCACATATGAGAGGAAAGGAGATCACGGCTGATGTCTTCATGTCCATATTTATGACACTGTTTACATAGCTCCAATTCACAACACATCACCTCAATTCAATCTAATCATAAACTCATAAATTGGTCCTACTTATCAACAATGGTTTGAAAATCTGAGGGTTTTCTAATACTGTGCAGCCCTGCTTATTCTTCAGCGGTAAACCGATTGTTTCCTCTCTGTCCATCACTGCAGCTATTGTCACCACGGGTTCCGACCGGAGCGAGTACCAGTACTTTGTGAAGGCATACCGGGTTCTGTTCAGTAAAGATGGCAAGGAGTGGCATTTCTACAGGGAAACTAATTCTTCACAAGACAAGGTACAAAAAGGAGAAATCAATAAACCCTGCTTGTTCAGCCATTACGTCATTTGCTTTTATGTTTTCTCCCCTCCCCCGCCCCTCCAAATTACAGTAAATGGGTAAAGTAATTTCTTAAAGCGGCAGGAGCATTTTGTTTCCCCAACAGCTGATATTGTCTAAAAGATGTGGATGGTAGGAAATGAGAGGAGGCAGTGGTCGCAGTTAAGTGCTGTAATGGCCGAGTCGGGTATTAATAATGGAAGGATATGGATTGAGTGGCGGGAGCTGCTGCCTGTGACGGTTCTCTGTGGGGAATTCACACACTCCCTCAATGTGTGGGAGATAGTAGCCATCAGCTTGTCCAGTGGGGAAATAACTTGTTCATTGTTGCGCCACCTCTGACTTTCAGCTGTCATGTTTTTTTTTTTTTCTTCTTAATCTGTGGTAGGTTTTCCAAGGTAACATGGACTACCAGGACAAGGTGAGGAATAACTTCATTCCTCCAATCGAGGCTCGTTTTGTGAGGATAAATCCCACCTTGTGGAACCAGAGGATTGCTCTAAAGCTGGAGTTGTTTGGCTGCGTTCCTGGAGGTAAAGGAAGTTAGTTCACCACCAACGATCCCTTCAGTGTATTAAAAAGCCGGCAAAAGTATTTTACAGGTCAGAGATTTCTGGTCTCAATGAGACATCCTGGTTAAGTAAAGGTGCTATAGGAAGAATAACAAAAGCAAAAAGTAGTGTATAGTTCTGAATTGGAAGGAAACGTAATAAATGATTTAGATTTTTCAACATTTGCAACAAATTTGTCACGTGAACATGTATGAACACGCACACACACACACACACCATACATTTGCTGAATTCAAATCCAAGACACACTATTCACTTTTTTTGTGAAAAACATTTTTAAACAATGGAGAATTTTTCTTCCACGTCAATATTGTGTTCTACTTTATTACATAAAAATACTAGTAAAATACCTTGACGTTTGTAGTCTTAACGGCTATAAGTTTAAGAGGTGTGAATACTTTTGCAAGTCACTGCAAGTTTTGTTAAGAAGAGAGTATGGTGAAAAATTTACATATCCAAACTTTGTTCTGTCTATTTTGTTTTGGCTGCAAAGCTAAAAAGAACAACTTGTTCTATTTGAACCACCCTATAATGAATAACTTGTTTTAGGACTAATGAAGGATTTTAATGATGCACTAAACTGTTAGCAGGATGTATAAAACTCCAAGATTTATTTATTTATTTATTTTTTAAGTACCGCATGTTTAATTTGATACAGAAACTATCAGAAACTCAATTTTGCAGTGAGTTAAAAAAAAAAAATTCAATTCATAGATGTATTTTGTTGGGCATCCTTTTGCTCAGGTGGCAGAGCAGCTGTTACAAAACTCTTCACTACCTCCGGTTCTGGTTCCACTCCACCTCCTGCGAAGACGAAGCACCCGCCTCATCTCAGCGAAGCCACGCACACGCCAGATATCAGAAACACGACGATGCCTCCCCACTGTGGCAAAGGTAAGGTACCTTTGACCAGAGTGAGACCTCCCATCCGTACAGTAGTAAATCTTTGTTTTCAACTTCAATGTTGTATTTTCACTCCCAGATGTGGTGCTGATGGCAGTTCTGGTACCGGTGGTGGTCGTGGTTCTGACTGCTCTGATCTTGACGGTGGCTTGCGTTTGCCACTGGAGGAATAAGTACGCGTTTGTATCTCCTCACATCTCCTAAACGTGCCATCTCCCCTTAACTGACCTTTTGTTCGCCGTATAGGAAAAAGAGCGCAGAAGGAACGTACGACATTCCCTACTGGGATCGGACAGGTATGTCACCACTTTGTCACTTCGAGCTGCGTGTGCGGTTATATTGCAGCTCCGCGACTCATTATTGGTGTGCTGCAGTCTGGTGGAAAAGCATGAAGCAGCTGCTGCCCTCCAAGATGATGGAGACCGAGGATTCGGTTCGCTACAGCACCCCTGAGGTCAGCCGGCTGCCGGGACAGAGCGCCGGTCCCAGACTGCACGCTGAACCTGCAGGTACGTCCTGCTCACTTCAAGGCAAAAAAATAATCTGGTCCTTTTTAAGGACCAGATTACACATGACTAAGATGTTTTAGTCGTGTGTTTCTAATAAAGTTATTAAAATCTTTTAAGCTTAACACTTCCTTAGACTATTGTACAAGAATACATCTCGTCAGTCTCTGTATTTGCCCCCTGGAGGCCGTGTTTTCACATTACTACCTCACTTTCTGTGAGAAGGATTGCATAATATGATACCTTAAGTTATTCAGTTACATAGTACCACAGGTGGGTAAATCATGGTTGTTTTTTTTTGCAAAATATTTAGCCGATCAGTTTCTGTCCAACATGTGGGAAGTCCTAACTGACGCAATACTCCAACAGAGACAATGTTTAGATTCCTGGTGATACTTGAATCAATGCGAGTTTAAACCATCAGCAGGTTCAATAAATTTAAAGTGATGAACATGAGCTGTATTGTTTTCATAAAGATTAAGATTGGCAGTATTTTTTTTTTAAAACAAAACTGATAAATAGTTTGCAGCAGAAAAAAAGAGCAAATTGATGGTCACAGGGTATTTATCACCTTATGTCCATATTGATTAAACAGTATTGTACTGCAGTTTGTGATCTGAAATAAGTATCTTATAGGTGTTTCTTTTAACCTTTTAAGTATAACTATTTGTTCTATTTGAAACATATCACCATTATCTGAGGAATAGATGTTACCACATGCTGAATGGGAAGAAGACAATCAAGCAAAGGCCATTCACACCTTCCTAAACCAACCAGACCTTGTAGACAAACGTAGTAGAGGTCCATTAAAGTGGACCGGACTGGGCTGGTGTGAATGCATCCTTACAGTATTCCAAAATGGGAGCTCTAAACTTCCAACACAGAGAATGCACCAAAACACCCCAAAAATAGCTTTGATTCCTCCATTTTGTTTACAGAGTACGCCCAGCCGCTGGTGAGCGGTGTGACCACACTGGGTGCATGGTCGACCTTTAAACCAGACGAAGGGCATGAACTGGGCTACTCGGATCCAGACCTGTATGACGCTCCCATCCCACCCGACGTTTACCACCCCTACGCAGAGCCGCTGCCATCATCAGGAGCCGAATATGCGACTCCCATCGTGGTGGACATGGGCTGCCACCTGCCCTCCAAAGTGCTTAATTTTATGGGGCCCAGCTCACTGCTCACATGGACAGACAGCAGCCAGTCTGGAGGGTCTGTCTATGACACGCCTAAAAATGCCAATGGACAGACCATGCCCACTCAGGATCTGACCTATCAGGTCCCTCAAAAAGTTCCTCCAAAGCCAGCTGGTTGAGAGCCGAAGAGGCCAGACGAGCCCAGTTTGGGGAAGGAAAACCCAGCTGGGAGGGTTTCTGAACCTGGCTTCCAGTCTTGAATGAACACTACCTTTTAGCTTCAGATTCAGCTGGAGATGTCTGTATTTCCTGAACTTTTCTGCAAGGCTACAAACTGCTTGTGTGGTGCCTTTAGAGTCCTATCACTGAAACTACGATGAATGTGTTGGTGACGGAAAGGAGGAAGCTGACTACTGTTTGTGAAAGACTTTGTCCCTGTTTGTGATGTGTCCACCTGTTCTCTTCTGAAGCTGTGATTTCCACCCCGATCGTCTCTCCATCCAATCACTGCATGTTTTATTACGTCACTTGCGTTCAAATCTTTCCGAACCTCGCCATGGTGCGTCGTTGGATCACGTCGCCTCCTTATGGTACTTATGTTTTAAAGCATGACTTGAAATTGTTAATAGTTGTTGTAATTCCATCACTGCGATCCTTTTAGGTCAAACGATTATCAGATTGTTTTATTTCACATCCTGCTGATTACCGAGCGGCGCCTCCCCTTTCTCTACCCTCACTGTTAGCTGATCAATCTGTTGCACTGTTGTGGCTGAAAGAAGTTTCTTTTTTTTTTTAAAATAACTTCTGTCATGAAGTATTTTACCCGTGACTTTTTCTGATGGAGACCAAATCTTGCCTTCTGTGGTCCAAATCCGTGCCGTCATCACAACCATAAAAAAAAAGTCTTAAATTAGAGAAGTGTAATGTTGTTTCAAATGGTAATGTGTGATTTAGTATTTAAGTCGGTGTTGCATCTGTCCTGAAGCGTTTAGATCAATTGTTCCCGTCTTCCGTGTTCATCGGCGTCTGAGTGTTTAATCGTTTTGTGGCTGAAACATTTAAATGTCGCACCAGTAAACTGCATTCCTCTCCTGCGGCACTGATCTGAGCAAAACACTGGCTGACAGGAGGGCAGATGGTGGACAAACGTACATCAAGCTGCTTCATATTTTCACAGGACAGCCGCCTCAGCTGTGGGAAGGTGTGCCAGTGTCACGCGCTGATTGTGTTTAATAACCACAGAGTGATTTATGGAGATTAAAGTTCCCTGGCTGCATAAAATAAGTGGAATCAATCTGTTTGGGGGGAAAAAAAAGGAATAAAGAGGGGGGTTTTTTTATTAAAGAAATTTTTATTTCTTTAGTGCTTTACTAAAAATTCAGTCATTGCAATTTACTAAGTAATATAAATAACAGCTTGGCTTCCATATTAAATTAACAAGTTAATGTAATTAAGCATTTAAAAGAGCTGACGCTGTATTTCATGTGATAGACAAAGGTGTGAAACTTAATGAAGAAATGCAAACTGAGATGCACCAATCAGCTCTTGGCGGCCACTTTAAGGGTTTAACCTGCATGATTGCTGCTTTAAAAAAAACATAACAGCACTCAAAATATTTTTCCTACTTTCTGCTGCGTCTGAGCGGAGTCACTGCAAAACTTGGGTGTCAAAAAAATAGTGCGTTTATTTTAAAAGTTCACATAAGAAAGTTTCTTTGTAGAACTTTCTAATATGAATTGGTGTTTATTCTGTGATTGTGTTTATTTCAAAATAAACAATTAGGTTCTGCACTTTGGAACAGATTAAAAAGCACCTGGTGTGTCAGCCTTAATTAAAAAAAAAAAAAGAAAAAAAAAAGTTTTACCTTTCACAGTACCAGAGTTTCTGCACAAAGAGCCAACAAGTTTCTAAACTTAATTCACTTAATTTTATATTTATACTCAGAACATAACACCATATAGGTAAAAAAAAATATTATTTTACTAAGTTCAAAGTTCAGTATAGTTTTTGGGCAGAAATATTTCCTTAAACGGTGAGATTCCAGTGCATCGGTTTGAAAATCAGAGCTAGCGATGTGTTCACTGAAAGAAAAAAAATAATTACTTTTATTTCTGACCGCTGAAAAGTTGGGACCAGTCCTGAGCTGCTTACTTTGCATCTCTAAAAATGTGGATTTTCAGTTTAACTCTAATCCTTTTGACTTTATTCCAAATAAACAATTCGCATCTCCCAAATTACTCTTCTTTTAAAAAATACAACAAAATAAGTGCTCCAATTACTTAACTTTCTTTAGCAAAAAGATGTGAAAAACACCATGTTATGGCACTTTGTGCTCCAGTTTCATGGCCCTAATTTGACATATGCATCATGAACCCTTCAAATAATAAAAAAAAAACCAAACTACAGTTTAAAATGCAGCATGACTGCTTCCTCTTAAAACAACTAGTTTATAACATTTGCACCATAAACTGGATGGTAGTTTTAAACTAGTGTTGAAATTCCATGAATTTTTACACGTTGGGTCTCCCATCTCTGGTTTGCAATCCTTCTCAGCAGCATGAGTATCAGCTCATTCCTTCATCAGTTTCAGTCCTCAGCATCTTGACGCCTCCGTGGCTTCATTCCTTCATGTTCTTCCCATCCTTTCCGAACTTCCACCAGGCCACGGTGAGGACGACGGCCGTCAGCAGGATCAGGCTGCTGGTTATCAGGTAAGCAATCGGCAGGAAATGGTTCTGGCCTCCGAACCAGGTCAGCGTGGTCAGCACCACTTCCTTTCTGCCCTGGAAGTGCTGCACAGGGAAGTCTGAAGAGGCAGGAGGTCAAGGCTAATCTGTGGCAGGTAGCATGCAAATAAATACGGCACCCTCTACTAATTTTGGTGCTTCTGGAAGAAAAAAAAAAAAAAAGTGTAAATTAAATAGCATAATGTAGAAAACTCCATTCATTAATTCAGAAGGAAGAAAAGAACTTGCTTTCTCCTCTAACATTTTACATGCATGTAGGCGTTGTCTAACAAATGCTAACAGAGCCACACAATGTCAGTCTGGGCTTTACTGCAACTATCAAGGGCTGCTTTGGATAAAACAAGGTGCAAGGTCATATTTTAAGTGCTGATATTATATATTTATTTGGCTGGATGAACTGTGGAAAAAAAGATTACGGAAAAAATCTAGGAAAATACGGCGTAATCGTACCAACATTATAATATGTAACCCTTCAACAGAATGTTTTCCTAAAATCATGCATCCCTGGATGTTGTGGAAGCTTGGTGAACTAACAACACTTTGTTGCTATTCCGGAGATTTTTTTAACAACCATTTTACTGTGAGGGATGCCTCAGCCTTGTTTAGTTTTTTCACAATCCTTCATGCTTTAGACTTTTTAATCTTTCAGACTTGTAGATGTGGGCAGTTTTAGACAAGAAGTTTTTCTTGAGTATTTTTCTTGACTTACGAAGCTCGTGCGCATGCTGCCTTGTCTTTGTCATTGTGAAAAGTGGCTAAGAATTTTTTTTTAACACATTGCTTGCTAAAACAAAGTAAAAATCACAAAGATGATTCTGTTGTGGAATAATGTGATACAAGAAAATGATTTAGTCTCAGAATATGCAGCTTCAACTGAAGATGAATTCATTGCGAGATTAGTTATTTTTTCTCATTTGAACTTGAGGTGAACCGTCAAACAAGTGGCTGAAAGAGGTTTCCCATGAAAACTGCAGTGAAAGGATACTGTAGGATATATCGATGCTGTAGTTTCCCTTCAGAAGCCCTTTTTCAAAGTTGGCATCTGCTCTATTTAAAATCCCATAAAGCTTCTTGAAGTTGGGGAAAGCTGCCTCTCTCATCCAGACAATCAGATCCTCATTAATAAAACCGTTGTTGTTCGGGTCATGTAGGTCCAGACTGTATACAGGCTTTTGCCAGTACAGAGGCGGTCTCGTACCTGCAGAGAAAACACTACGGGTTTGTCCTCGTATTCGGCTTCTTGCATCTTTCGTGAGGGAAACAAAAGCCCTTCTTGAGACTGAGGTTACATCGTCTCTCTTTACCTTCAAACACCTGAGCAAGAGTTAGATTGTCCTTCCTTGGGTTGCGGAACTTGACGTTTTTGTCCGTGTACCAGGTGAGGCCCTTCCGTAGCAAAGGAACAGGAACACGACGGCCGCTGGAGGGGTGATAGGTCAGGGTGAAGGAGTCTGGGAGGAGAAAAGACAGTCAGCTGGACGATGCAGAGCTCAACGACGTGTTGGCTGATGAGTGTTGTGAGCAGTGTTTACCGTTGAACATACTGTTGGCGACCGCTCCACAGGGAGCGATGGGGACTCCGTCCTTATCTTTTGCAAATGGCTCACAATAAGTACTTGGGTTCTTCAGAAGAAAATGAGAAATTAATGCAATATTCTTTAAGAATAAATGAATATTTCAGTCAATTTTGTTCTGGAAATGCTCTTCTTTTTTTGTTTCAATATTCTGCAAATCACAGAGCATGTTCAACTTTTTTTGTACTTAAAATGTTTAGAAATGACCAAAGGCGACATTCCAAAAGCCAGGTTGCGCCACATTAGCATATCTAGGATTTAACCACTGCCTAATGATGTTCCTGGAGATGGTGAGCCCTCGCGGTGACAGAAGTGATCTCTTTTTTTCCCAGTTTATTCTAGTAACTCTTTCGGTCTCACTTCAATTTTAATCAATTTAAAACCTCCCAAATTTTCTCAACTAAAACTGATTTCTTCTAGGTTTCTCTAGGTGATAGATCTAGTCTTTTTTACTCAAAACTGTTGAAATTACTAGTTATTACATACACAGGCTAAACAGGAGAAGCTACCCAGTTTTCACCATTACATTTCTGTTCACTATATAATACGTTTATGTAACTCTTCTAATCAGGTTATTGATATAAAACCAAATGAGGATCAAACTAATCAATTTTCAAATGAACTAACTTTTAACAAAACACAGTGTTGGCTTTTAAGGAGTTTTTAAATTGCAGCTTTTGTATGTTTAGAATCCGATTTTGAGCCTTGGAAAATTGGATCCAGAGTTGTTTCACAAAAAGATTTTTTTTTTTCCTATTTCCCTGTTGTTGTTCTTTTATTAAGTCTGTAGAAAGACCTTACATTAATTGACTCCAAGCACTGCATGTGGAAGCTGTTAGTGTGAATCCGCAGCATGCAGTCATGAAATGTCTCAGTGCAAGTGAAACAGACCATCAGCAAGTTCAACAGCTTCAGCGGGCCTTGAATGAACACTATTAGACGTTTAGAGGTCCAGGAAGTAAATACTGAGGATTCAAGAGAAGGTCCTCTTATTGTACGGAGCTGGTAAGCTTAGACAGGTCTCTACTAAAACCACTTCTATTCTAGATCTTCATGAACATTAGTCAGGTGTGAAGTGATTTTGAAAGTAGGGTTTGTAAGTAGAGTCCACTTGTAATTTAATCTCCATCAATAAATGCTGTATTTTGAAGGTAACAGGAACACTGTCAGAAAACGAACAAACAAAACCATGAAGACCAAGGAACACACCAGAAAGATATAAAGTGGTAGAGTATTTTACAGCAGGATAGGGTTTTAAAACAACACGCAGAGTCTTGTGATGGTGGAGGCATCGTCATGCCGTGGAGATGACCTTCTGCAACGGGGCCAAGCAAACTAGATAGTAGCTGAGATACACTGAGCAATATGGGATGGAACGCTTTAGACCAAAGAATAATCAAGTGTTTGAATGTCCAGACCTAAATAACTCTGAAAATCTCTGGAAAACCTTGAAAACTGCTGTTCACACATGTTCACCATCCAACCTGACTGAGTCGGAGTTAAGAAAATTGAGGGAAACTTTCAGCTTTTGAATGTACTGGTACCGGAATATTGTACTACAAAAATGAATACAAATGAGAATAATGACCTCTAAGGTGGCAAAAACAAATAGAGATACCGTTAACTTTTTTATCCTGCCCACTGTCTGTCCATCGTCTCTGGAGTCCATGTACCTGCGGAGGTTCTGATGGAAGTTTTTGAGACCGTAGTAGAAAAAGACATCGCCCTGTGAAGAGAGCCAAAATATGAAGCAATGTGCTCTAATGTGGGCCGCACACAGTAAATAATTAAAAAAAAAAATTATACATGTGATGCAATTTGGATTCTGAATTTGAGCCATGGAAGGGCCTGATGTCACAGTATGTCCAACAAGCACACACAGAGTTGGTACCTTAAATGTTTTGTCAATTGAAAACTCCACCCGACAGCTGCAGGTCTGCGCTGCGTTGCTCACATTTGCACGCAGGATGAAACACTCATTACAGTTTCCAAGATCGGTGTAGTCCAGCTGGCAGGGTTGAAAGCAACAGACATGAATTAGGTCTCAAACCTTAACCTTGGCTCCTGTGTATCTTTGTCACTCCCCGTTTTATTGCTCAGCGCTCTGAGCTTCCCGTCCCTGCGCCTCTTCCACCCTCACAGATGGGCGGATATTTCTCTTCTACACATCAAAGTGAGAACTAAAAAGCAAGAGTTATTTATGCTCACCTTTATTTCCTGCGTGCTCTGTACAAGGAGAAGTAACCACACTCCGAGCAGCATGCATATCACAGCCAGCAGGTAGAAGAAAGGCAGCACAGTGTTAGCGGTTAGCATGGGAGACCAGGCGGGGAGCCGCTGCTGCTTGAAAGCTGAGTTGTCCGGCCTCCGAGCCAGGGGCCCAGACTTGTCTTTGGTTTTCCCCATGAGTGGGACCGATGGCTGAAAACAGCAAGCGAGAAGACGACGCTCTGTCTTTTCCTGTTTTTCTTTTTGTTTTTTTAATGTCAGTGATATCCGCCTATGTGCAATCAAACACACAGCCAGGCACTTCTGGGTTGGGAGTCGGTTGCAACCTGTCATTTATTAACCACAATCTCTTGCCTAACTTCCTCTTTCTGTTACCTTTGTCTCATTGTTTAATTACCTCGAAAGTAATTTTCTCTTCAAACAAGTTTCTGTTTTATCTGACTGTAGCCATACAAGATTTTTGCCTCTTATTCGCTGATAAAAAGAAAAAAAAAATTACATTACTCTAAAGTTGCTATGATAAATGATTTCCTGCTTGATGTTATCCAGTGACCTCACATTTTCAAGAGGGACTTCCTGTAAGCAGACAACAGTATGGAGGTTTTATATTGAGCTAGTTTATTCCACGCATCACACTTTGACATGCACTTTACACAAATGGCTCCTATATTCTTTCCACTCCACAATGTCATAGTTTTTTTTAATAGTTTCTGCATTTTTATGAAGCTTTTGAACTAATATAGTCAAAGTACAAGATGCCTTTAACTGTTTTTATAGACTTTAGGTTTTCATGAAACATCACTCTGAAGTCGTCTTCCATTTGCTTGATTTTAGTAAATACAGATTCTGTGATATGCTTACTTCTATTTGTAGAAATGTGAAAACAGCGGTATCAATGTTTTGTTTAGCAATTACACCAGACTCCAAGTCCAGCTTAACTGTCTGATTTAAAGTGGTTGAGAGGAAAACTCAGGCTGTAACGTTTCAAAAAACTAAATGGGGAATAAAATCTGGACGCCCAAACATTTTTCCATACTAACCCAGACCTAGAAAACAACAAGATAATTTATACTTTCCTAGACTTCTCAAGACTTTGTAGACACTAAAGCAAACAGTGAGAGGCCCCTCAGTGATCATTTAAAACAATAAGATCACATAGTTGTTCAATTCAAAATAGTCCAATTTTGACTTTGTCTTCTTTACAAGCAGCCAGGACTCCGTTCTCCAGCAGCTTCAAGAAATCCAGTTTGATCTAAAAAGGACAAACATGATGCAAAACATTCAACCACTAATCTGGACAGCACTCTGAAAAAATACTTTTCTAGAATAAAAGACATATTACAATTATCACAGGTTGTAATTGGCCAGCGTCAGATCTTTATGGTATGAGAAAAAAGACTAAATATAGACATTTACAGTAAAAATATTGAGACTTTTTATTCCTACCTCTGTTACATTTATTTATTATTTGTAACTACTTCAAAGCGTAAAATGAACTAATACATTTATTCTGAGTTCTTTCTGTACAAAATATATTAAATTTTGTTGTCCTTCTCTTTGGAATATAACACTGACAGTCAAATAATCCAATATAAGTTAAAAGCAGTTAATTAGTCAGGCTATCCGCTGGTGTAGCATGCATATCAGCTTTTACGTTTCCAACTGAGTTACTTTAAAAAGACCAAGCTCTTCTTTAGTTTCCACAACCAGATTGTGTTTTCTTCCATTTGATGCCAACCCAAACTATAGTGGTGTTTTTTCAGTCAGCTGTCTGGCAGTGAGCAGCAACTAGTGGTGGAAAAGGCCTGAAATTATGCTACTATACTCTAAGAAACTCCAATCATTTGGCCACTCTAGTCTTTTTGGTGTAATTTGACACTAATAATGGGCCCGTGGTGATAAAGGACAAAAGAAAATCTGAATTTCAACTAATAAACCATAAATGAGATGCAGACCTAAAATGCTATCAAAAAACCTCTCCATCTTCAGAAAAGTGAGTGACAAATGTTAAAATTTCAAGGTAAATGTTTCTCAAACTGCTTTCTCACATTTTTCTCGGTCATTAAATGCATCCAATTTGAAAACTCCCACTTTGGTTCAGTCTGTAAACACGTCAATCAACATCACTTTGTTCAATGCATTAATTTTTTTTTGTTCAATAAAAATCAGATAAAAATGTCGGGGATGTATGTTTTGATAAATAAACATTAACTTGCTGGGGAGGACTGCGGCTTCTTTCTAGGTAGAAGTAGGAGAATGTCCTGGGAAAAAATGTTTGGAAATACTGTTACCGCTGCTTCTCCCACTTTCTGGAAAGAAAAGAGTCCTGACTCAAAAGCTATCAATAATCAAAATCCCATTTTTGACCCAATATTGATCTAAAATTCCAGCCAAATATCAACTCTGTTAAAACTTGTTGCTTGTCATTTTAATCCAGCAGGGGGCAGTAGCTCACCTCAGGAATGTCCACCATCCGCCTGAGCTTCTGGTCCCTCCAGTTCCAGTCAACAACCAGGTACCTCAAAGCCTGCAGGCTCAAACCCTCTGGAGAAAAAGAAGATGAGACTGAAACAGCTTCAGGTTACCCGTTGTGGTTTTCAACAAACCATTATGTCCACACAAACCTTTGTCAATGAGAGCGCTGATCCTGCCTGGAGTTCCCACTCCGATGTGTGTGATGCTTTTCTGCAGCAGCTTTACCTGCTCCTCTATCTACCCAGAGAAAACATAATGCCAACTGTCCCCTTCATGACTGACAACCTGCATTCTTCCAATAAGTCTAAATGAATACCTTGATGTGCTTAGCAAAAAGCTTCACTGCTCTGGCTTCGCCCTTGAACGCAGTCAGCTGCCTGCAATCGAAACAGTCAGAGATTAGAATTCAAACATAAAGCATCTTGCAAAGATATTCATACTCATCTGACTGACATTTGTCACTTTATAACCACAAACCTAATGGTGCATTCACACCAACTCTAGTTCATTTGCCTAAAAGTCCAATTTGTTTACGGAGGTGTGAATGTGTAATCGAACTCTGATGCGGACGAAAAAACGCAAACTCTGGTCTCTGCCCGAAAACCTAGGTCTCATTTCGACTAAAGTGAACTCTGGCTCGGATTGAATGGATATGTGAATGCCAAGTGGACTGGAGACTGCTCCAAAAGAAGCTTTAGCAAACTTTAGCGCAGGGAATTCTGGGTAAATACAACCAAAATAAACATGTGAGTCCAGGGGCGCAACTGCAAACTTTCTGTGGTGTATGCGAACATGTCTGTATTTTTGCCAGAGCTTTTGCTTCTAAAGATGGTGGACTATCGGTGGGCATTTTAAAAAGACGCGGGATGATAGCAGTTCACAGCGGCTGCGTAGTGTCTGTCTCTAAGCAACCCCCAGCTTCCGGGGGTCCTATTTAGCTTCCGCCACAATTTAGCTGACCTTCATATTTCCTGTGTTTTGTTTTGGTCATTATTGTTGAGATCTGTTTGACAGATCTCAACAATAATGAGATCTATCACACATGTCTATCAGACATGTCTATCAAAACGGAACATATTGCGCCCGGTATCGGTTCAATGCGACACACAACAATTAATCAAATATGAGACGATTCCGTAGTTTATGCGACGGGTGGCAACATAACAAAACAACAACAGCCACCTGTCATTTTAGGCTTGCTTAAGCTAACCTGAATATTTATGACCCTCCTGTTGATACACTAACATTACTTACCTACTGTCTTTCAACCTCTTTGAAAAGCTTTTCTTCATTCCGCCAACATCTTTATGCCTCCCCCTTCTTCCTTATTCTGTTTTGCGCCCCGGAGTTTTTTTTTTTCTGCGGCCCCATCTTTAGCCCCATGTTGTCGAGTGCATTATTACCGTTCAAATAAAAAAAAAAAAAAAAAAAAAAAAAAGCGCCTCAGCGCGCGCGTTCCCAAGCTACCTGTACGGGACGGGAGAGCGACTGGCGGGAGGGGCCCCTAATCAGTGCTGTTCCTCCATTACTGATCATTTCATGCATGCTCAAACAGCTGTTAAATACAGAAAATCCCGGCTAGAAAAATTTCCCCGCATCCTTTTGGCGCCCCCTCTAGTGCAGCGCCCCTATGCGTTGCATACAGTGCATACCCACTTTTTGCGCCACTGTGTGAGTCTAGCGCTAGTGGGAGAAACTGCTCGTTGTCTTTTATCAAAAACGAAAGAGAAATCCTACAACCACTAAAATCTTTCACCACTCCATTTTTGTTTACATTTCATGAAGAAGTTGCTCATGTCTTCTTCAGAGGTACTCATGTTGGTTCCTTCAGTCATTCTTGGTGCAGCGCCACCGCAGGCAAGAGGGTGAACAGGTTTTTTAATTAGTTTGGATTGTTTGACATCAGCTGAAAATGTAACAAATATTGCAATTTTGGTCCCCAATCAAACCAAGTCTACTCGGTGTAAAAACGCCCTTAGAGTATATGACATGTATCCCTCAATAAAATCCTGGGCAACCAAATGCTTCTACATGCACTTCATTTGTAACTCTAAGTTAACCATTGTGTACATTAACCTCACCGTAAAAGGAGTTTTTCTAATAAAGCCCATCAGGTTTGATAGAGAACAGAACATTATTTGGTATGGATACTTTTGCAAGACACTGTAAGTGTAATTTCTGACTGCCCAACCTCACGTTTACTTACTTGATGAGTTCTATAGTTCGAAGCGCAGAGCTGCAGACAATCAGTATAACCACTGAACTCTTTTCTGAATGCTGCTTTTGGATCTTTGCCCACTTGGGACAAACTGAGAATAAGAAAACAAAAAAAGTAATCGAAGTCAAACACGAGTCTGGTTGTAAACATCTAACGACAAACAAAAAAAAAAAAAGGAAATTCATCAAAGATCAGAACCTGGCTCACCTTGTTTCAGATAAGAGGAGAGCGTGTGTGTCAAGTCATTACTGGATAGAAAGCAGGAGTCTGTGGAAGGACACGAGGCGACCTCAGTGACTCGGTAGGTCAGCAGATATCGACTGAAGATGAAATGTGAAAGGGAAATAGCTGCGACTCACTCTGCAGTTCAAGCTCTTCCAGTTCAATCACGGAGCGCTTGTCTGAGTAGTACCGAGTAATCAGGTCCTGCAGGTCAGTTGCACCGCCCGGCTTTGGCTCCGAGGTGGCCAAAACGTCTGTGATAGTTTTCTTTTTTCTCTGAAAACGAAACATATTCAACTAATATTCCCACACAAAGACTGTCACTGCCCTGAACAGCAGTGTGTGCAACAGCAGTTCTCCACTACAACAGCAGGTGTCGCCAGACTCACTTTTCTCTTCTTTTTGGGTTTAGTTGACTGCTGGTCTTCTATTTCTTTCTTTTGAGGAGTTATGCACACTTTCTGTAAAACCAATACATAAAAATCACCTGTTAGATGAAATAATTACATATGACATTAATGAAATTGATAATGTCATTGATGAAGACACAAGAACAGTATTTGTGCTTGTGGGGCTGCAATTGTTGCATCATGAAGTCACAGTCATACAGTTAACTAAAAAAGAAGTGACAAATTTTATTGTCACTTATTACAATAGTACGACAAAACATCATGATAAATCTTTAAGTCCATATAGCCCACCCCTATTAAGACCATTTCTCTGTTCTCATCCTTTCTGGCTGATGTTTTGGTCACTTTTTACAACCCACAGAAATTGCTTAGGTAGTGCAACTCATCCAAGATGGCACATCAATGCGAGTTGTGCCAAGAAGGTTTGGTGTGTCTGTCAGCAAAGTGTCCAGAGGTTGGCGGAGGTAGGAGAACGGCCAGTGGGGCCTGTGTTTCCTGTGATGCATCGTGTGGCTGAAGAGCTCTGGCAGGATGACGGCACTGATGCTACGGACTGGCCTGCCTGTTCCCCAGACTTGAATAAAATAAGAGCGCATCTGGGACATCATGTCCCGTTCCTTCCATCCACTCCACGTTGAACCACAGACTGTCCAGGAGTGAACTGATGCTTTAATCCAGGTCTGAGAGGAGATCGCTCAGGAGAACATCCGCTGCCTCAGGAGGGTGGGGGCCACATTGTCAGACACACACACACACACACACCCACCCACATATACACACAACTACTGAGCAGAGGTCGCGCTAGACATTTTTGTTCTCTGTCATTTTGACTGACAGCATAAAAAAAAAGAAAAAAAAAAAGGTCATGTACTATTTTTACCCATCAAATTATAATCATATTAACATCGGCTATTTAACTGCATTTTTATGCGATTTAGTTGAAATTCACCTAGTTGAATCGTGAATCCAGATTCCATCACACGTAAAACAGATGAACGCATCTAACTTTTTCTCTGTGACAAAAGCCAATGACTGTGGCCCCAATAACTTATAATAAATGAAATTAAGCAACTCCGCTTAAATTACCACCACTTCACCCGCTGGGGTCTGAACACACAGCCTCACAAATTCTTCTTGGTCCGCATCTGCAGAGAAATCTGTGCTAGTTCCTCAGTCAGTTGAATCTATCTGATCCAAACCGATCAAGTGAACTCAGAGATCTTTACCCTGTGCGCGGTCCCGGCGTGCGCTTTTACGAGTAATTTTTTGCAGGTTTCGCTCGTGGGCGAAACCACAGAGCCGCGTCCACATTGGTTGTGCAGCGGATTACGCAAGTTACGGTCTAATTAATTTCTGCATCTTTATGTATTTCCTCAAGTTAAACTGCCGGCTCCTCTGTTTAGACTATAAATGGATTAGTTTTCTCTGTTCTGTATATAATGGACACTGGAATTAAACGCGCCATTTCAAACAAAGGTTTGGAACGCGCTTCCTAACCAGACGCGCTCCAAAGCATCCGGTCCATAACTCTTCAACGCGCTGTCAGCTCCCGGTCAGAAAGACACATTTAGTTCAGTGTTCATGAGATGATATTCAGAAAGGATTTTTTTATTGATTGATTTTAGTTGCCTCTGCGATGAACTCTCTGCGTAAAGTCTATAACGTCTGCCTTTGTGCACCAGTCAAGGGTGTGAATTATAACCTGTCAAATGACCAACAGGTTTCAAATTTTCCCGTCGTTTAAAAAAATAACCGGTCAAATATGGAAAATATTCCTTTAAGGCGACCTGAGTTACTGAGCCTCATTTTGACTAGCCTTGAGAAATTTCCACTGGAGCTGGATCAGTCGGTGATGTGATTTTTTCCACTTTTGAGCAATTCTAAATCCAGACCCGCATGGACAAACACGAACAATTTACATTGTTTGTGTTTGTTATTTTGTTCTCAATGTGTTCCACTATGCAATGAATAAAGACTTTCTACTGAAATATTTCATTTACTGGACTCTGGGATGCGTTATTTTAGTGTTCCTCTAAGCAACACAAAAACTATTAGCTGCAAAGTACCAAGAAAACGGCAAATCTTTTGCTAAATTTGAACAAATCTGTAAAGCGTGGCGTGCATTTGGATGAAGCCTTCATTAAACAATGCTTTTACTACACCTTTTACTACAATTATAGCTGTAATTGTTTGAAGGTATTTCTCTTCCAGTTGTGCATTTCCAGAATGAAAGTTTTGCTAATTATTAGGACTGCACCAATGAATTGGCCCAGATTTTCTTAATTTTGGGCATCTTCCCCCGCTGAAACTGACCTTATTTATCGTCAAAGGTCTGAAAATCAGTTATTGTACTTTTTTCTTCTGCCGTATGGTACCTAATTATTTTTGAGTTAAAACAGACACAAAACAAATCATCACTGAGAACCCCCCCCACACCTCCAACTAATTTATAATTCTAATTCTAACTAATTTAATATCTGAGCATGTTTATGTTTTGTTCTAAATCACAAAATATTTTATTAGCACAAAATTATAAAACTCACATGAACATTAAAGTTTTCTGGTCTGCATTGTCAGTGTTTACTGGAGCAGATCTGATTCAGGTTGTACTTATTTTTCATAAGAAAATGTGTCAATTAAAAACTTAATCAAAAGCAGTCATGCTGACATGGCTGCCTGCAATTTATTTATTCTTGAACCATCCTTGGAAAAGAAAAAAAAAAAAAAACAAAAAAAAAAAAAAAGGCCTTACGCTGCTTATCTTAAAAAGGTCATTAAATATCTTTGTTGACATTCTGGCTGCACACAAATAATTTTATTATTTTTTTTCTTTTAATTTGTACATTTATTTTACAAATTTGCTACTATGGTGAGAAAACAGAATGGGTGGTATTGACACACAAAGGGTACAACCTGATCATTATTTTTCTTCTTCTTGGCTTTAGGGGGTTTCTCTGTCACCATTTTCCTTTTCTCTGGCTTTGTCTTTGCCTTTTCTGCTGGCTCTTTCTCCTGCGCTGACTCTTCCTCTGCCTCAACTGCATCTGTGAAAAAAAAAAAAAAGAAAGTATAATAAAAGCTGGAAGAAGTTTTTCATTAAAACCCGCACAAGAAATAGTGTGCACTCATATCTGGGTCAGTAGAGGGAGAAAAACTGTTGATGGAATATGAGTAAATTATGTGGTGGATGAATTAATGAATTTGTTTATTCTCTGTTCAGGGGTTAAACCAACACTGAAAGAATGCAACATGATCCCTGAAACAATTATCTAACATCCACACAACAGATCACAGAGAGTTCTAGTTATTTATTAATGTTCTCCTGTTCTCTATAAAGTCAGAAATAATCAAATATTACCTAAGGTCTATATATAAAACTGTGTAGCAAATCTCAAACCAAGCATCTGGTTATATTTAGCCTCCCTGTTGCTACCCGTTCTCACTGCATTCTTCTAGTCTAATGCTATGAGGTCATGCTTACACCTTTTAGAATAAGTGCATAATTGGTCAACAGTGTTTAAAAACAAAACCTTAAAAATCAGCTTCATTTTTTTCTGGTTGTACTAAAGAGACCTTTCTGGGTGGCAGCTTGTTTTACTGGTAGTTTTTCCAATCAAGGAAAAAAAAAATCCTTTGTCATTCCTTTACTTATGCTTTCCCCAAAAGCTTAATAAAAGTCAAAAAACATCACTAGCTGAAGTTTCAATATGATTATCACTATTTAAAATTAGGACTTTCCAAAAAATCTAAATTATGCTGACAGTTGAATTTTATTTTGAACCTTTTGTCCTTTTCAGGCAAACCAAATTAGTTTTATAGCCTCTTTTGGAAAACAACCACTGGAACAATGTACAGATGTACTTTTCTATAGCTGCTGACCATTATCAGTATAAAATTTCCCACTGTACATTCATCCAGTCATGTTTTTTTTTTTGTTTGTTTTTTTTTTAGCAATTTGTTGAGGGAATCGCAGATATCCCCCTGTTCCCTCATCCTGGGGGATTAAAAGGTATTCCCAGGCCAGAAGGGATTTGTAGTCTCCAGTGTTTCCTAAGTTCTCCTTTCAGCGACTTGTGCCCACAAAAATCTTGCAAGAGAGACTTCAGAAAGAGATTATCAGATGCCTGAACCACCTCAGCTGACTTGTTCTGATGCAGAAAGCAGTGGCTCTTTACAGGAAGCAAATACCAGCAACTTCCATCTGGGGTCTCACTGTCTCCATCATCATCCACATCGTATGACAAAAGGTCAAGGCTTGAATGTAGACAGACCCGTTACTAAGAGGAAGTGACTCTCATCCTGACTGAGTAACAGTTGGCTGTGAACTGATGGCTTAAGGAAACCAATAGAACCACATCATCTGCAAAAAGCAAAGAGGAGACCCGACAATCGCTACGTTCAGACGGCAGTAATATACAAACCAAATCTGCTTCTATGTTTGTTGTTGCATAAATGCAACCTATATCCGACTTTTTTACCACAGTCTGAATGTCCTAATTTAGACATTTTCACCCCGTGGTACTAAATCGGATATGCATCTGATTGTTTTCATAGTGTCTACAGCCTGAATGGCCATGTCGAATTTTATCCAGTTTTCATGTGATGTGACAAATGCTTCATAATTCTGCACCAGAAGAAGACAGATACAGTAAATCAAGACGCAAACAATGGCTGAAAATTATATTACGAAATTACGAAAGGAGCCCGTGACAGTGAAGTGCTTTGCATCACAATCCTACCACTTCTGGTTCTGACTAAACATTCAAACAGACTTCTCTACAGAAGTTGCACTCAATGCTCCACTAAAGGCCACTTCTAATAGTTGTGCTTTCTTTTTATTAGCTTCCTTTGTGTTGTTATGATCTTGTGACAACCTTGTCAGTTCCCATTGCTGAATAAACTTTAAAATCAATCCATAAACGGCTCCATCCATTATTACTTCTGTAATCAAAAGTGAGCTACAGTATGACATCAACGTTCTTCTTCTTCATGCAGTTAACTTTGGGGACTTAAACCGTTCACACAGAAGTTTCATTGAGGTTTGAACGACCGTGCAAAAGAAATCCAATTTCAGCAGAAAATTTGGATTTCAGGATCAAGAGGTACTGGGTGAACATAGCCTAAACCTTCAAATTCTGTTCATGAACATCATAAACAGGATTAGTGGAAGCTCTGATGGACACCAACCTGTATTGAGGACAAGCTCAAATTGTACCAAAAATGTGGTACAAGTTGAAATTTGCTCATAACAGGACAAAATGGACCTTAAAGTGCCTCTGCAACTTCGTACCCCTGCATAATCCAACAATCAAAATACCTGAAGATCTGTTGTGGATCTGGAGAAAGCTCCAGATCCACAACAGACGTGAACTGAACAACCAAACTCTTATGGCCCAAAGCAGTACCTCAGGGAGGGTAAAGATCTGACCTCCTGTTTGATGGCTACGACAATCGCCATACTGTTACTTCGGAATGTGAAGTTCAATATTTGTGTTCAGTACTCCTTTCCAACAGCCTACAGTTAACTTTTCCAGGAAGGTTAGGAAGAGTGATTCAACTGCAGCTGAAATACACTCTTGAAAACCCTTTTCCAAGCACAAATATCTATGCGAAGCCCCCATAACCTGTGTGGAAAAACCTTGAGGTAAGGGGCCTGGGCATGCAGGGTTGCGGTATTATAATCAGACTTTAAGGAAGTGGAATACAAGGTTCCTGTGAATACAAAAAAGAAAATAAAGTCCTATGTGGTTTATGCAACATTTGTTCTGATTCGTACAATAGCCTGACTGTCTCTGGGTTAGTGCCCTCACTGCTGGTGAGAGGGTTGTATTTGAACTACCTGAGAAGAGGACATATTTATCACCTAACTTTGAAGTCCTATATGTCACAAGCTTTTGATGTCAGGCTCTTTTAAGTCTAAATGCATAGGAAAGATGATGCATGCACCTAGATCAGGATGTGTGGAATGTAGTTCAGCAAATTGAGCATATCACTGATCTGCAAAAGCAGATCACTGCTTCAGGTCAAGAACATCCTGAGGAAAAAGGCACTCTATGAATCAACATCAGATGCAAATTTTCCAGCTTGTTCTTTTGATCCACCGTTTTCTAATCTATTTTGCAACTGTGGTTTTTATTTCTTCCTTCCTCTCAAGTTTTTTTTTTCTTTCACCCCTTTGGTACAATTTAGTAACAGATTTAAGACTAGTATAGTCTTTAGTTGTAGATATAGGAATTAGTCTTTCCTTTGCATTTGTGAGATCAAAATTGGCACATCCCAATAAACCTTAATGTACCTGGACATTTGGATATTTAAGTATAAATAATTCCAAACATCCCCACGTTTATTCTCACTTACTGGCAAAAATTACCCAAAGCTGAATCACATTGTGACTACATGATGAGAAAGTGGTTACTCAGTATTTTTGAAGGTTTTCTGTGTCTACGCCTCAGACATCTAATCTGTTGTGCTCCTAACTGTTGAAGTGAAAATTAACACCATGGGCGGATAAAAATGGCTACCTGAGACCTCCAGAAACACTAGTGCAGTTTATGAGTATGGTAAAGCATTTAAAGTGGTCTCAAAACCTTTTTAAAATACAAAGTCTAAAAGTGGAATACATTAAAATGTCCAGGTTTGACTATTCATGTAATTTGACATTGAAAGCATATTGCAAGCTGGTAAAAAAAGAGGCCAAAAAGCTTACAATGTCATTACAGACCTATGGCAGCTGTTGATTGTTCTGCAAAGAAAAAAAAAACTTTGCTTTTAGAAAAACATAACCAGACTATTATTTTACCACAGAAAATCTACATAAATCTACATAAAGAAGATCTGGAATAATGTTCTCAAGGCATATGAGTGTCCTCAACTCCACCAGTAAAACCACCAGAACGTGACCACTGAGGTGAAGAGAGCTTCGTACCATGATACAGTTTCCACTTCCTGCTTGACAGACACGAAAAGGGAGTAAAACAGTAGGCAAGGCTTTTTAAAATTCCAATAATTACAATAATATAAATCTTTATTATGAAAGAAATTAAAATAGTGAAGATGACATCCAATGATCTCGCCCGAAACGTTTGCTGGTGATAGGTACCAGCACCCCTCCCGACCCCACTAGGGTCAAGGGTGTACAGAAAATAAATAAACATACATGCATACATGCATAGATGGATGGATGGTTTAACAGACGGACGGACGGACTTTGTCCCTTCCACAGGTACAAGCCAGCTACTTGAATAGGCAATAAAAACCCTGTGACTTTGATATTCTGTGTTCACTGAGCTGCGAAGCACTTTGCAGTGAGCCTGTGAGCAAAGAAGTTAGACCAATGTTTAAATGAGAATAAGGTGCAGACAAGGTGATTGGGTTGACATTTTAAAAATGTTTAATTTAACCGCGAAATTATTCACCCAATCAAACCAAACCCTAAGTATCCTAAAAATATTGTTGTATACAAAAATATAGACATACAAATATTAAATTTATATGTAAATATACATTTATTGACAAAAAAAGGGATTCCTGTGGGCTATTTGCCTTTCTTGTTGTGAAAACAATAATGAGTCACCTGAAATGTCACCATGAATAGAGTTAAGACGCTGTTTTTCCAATGAGCTAATTTCAGTCTTAACTGCCAGTTTCATGTGAAAGTAAGTGGAAAATTTTGACAACAGCTAAAAAATTCAGCTAAGTAAAATTATCCAGCATTCACCTTATAATGTGAGGTATTGACAAAAGAAATACTATTGGTCGACCACTAATCTAAATGAGCTCTCACAAGAATGACAGTTATCAATTTAAAGGTAATATAAGAACCTTAACTTTCTTTACCACAGAGGCTCCAAATTGTAGAGTCAGAAAGACATTTATATGACTAAAGTCTCACTCAGTCCAAAGAGGTTACAGCTCAAATACCCATAGATCAATAAAAGTCTATGGCTGTAGAGAGAAATCACATACAACAAAATGGGAAACCCAGTAATCTTTTATAGGCCATCAATAGGGCTGATTAGTTTTAATGGATGACAAATGATGCCGAAGGGGCATAAAAAGGATCAATCAAGTCATTTCGGGAAGCAACTGATTGTGTCTGTTTCCGACAAATAGTCTCAGATTCTGTTTTTAAAGCTGCTGAGCTCATACATAACCTGAAACAGTAGTGACACTGGAGAAGCTAATTATTTGGTTTACACAGAACAACAGGGGCACGTAATAGTACCTATATTGTTTCTGCAACATAAACATGTGACAATAAGTGTAGGCACAATCTTTCAACAGTTCTGCTCTCAGAGAAGTGCAGTCATAATTTAGGCCTTGGTTCTGAAATCATTTGCAGTTTAGGCAAAGAGTTCAAAAATCAGATTTAATGACCAAAGGTTTATCTCAGATTTGCTATAAAAAACCTCTTGACAATCTAAGACTTTTGAGAAAATATTCCATGGGTTATTGAGGCAAAATATAACCGTTTAGAAAGTGAGTGTACTGTCACATTTGAAGTAAAAGTTAAAGCAGTTCAGAAAAACAACATTATATCTGCAGTCAATGTGGTGGTGATGGTCCAGTTTTAAAATCTTGACAACTTATCAAAATTAATGGAAACATAATTTCTACTCAACATTTTGATGCCATTACTTCACATAAAAAAATTAAACAAAGGATTTGGAGTGGTCTAGTCAAACTCTGGACTTAAATCTAACTGAGATGCTGTAGCATTTTCTTAATCATGGCCATTCAAAGTTTGAAAACCTCCCATGTGTGAAACAATTCTGCAAAGTATGAGCTACAATTCCTCCTCAGTGAAGAAACCAATTACCAGTCAATACAAACTCTTGAGGGTGTTTCTGCAAAGGATATTAAAAGCAATCGATATAGGCTCAAATATTCCTATCGGTGCATAGCTAGTATTGATCATATATGTTTGTACTGTTAATGCCAGTTATTTTAGTGTATGATGGTCAGAGACCATTGCTTTGATATACTGATTTCCATTGCAATAAAAGTTGAAGTATGCATCTGATTTATAAAATTATTCTCCAATTCGTCCCTGTTTAAGAATGTAAAAAAAAATCCATTGCCTTCTCTTTGCAAAAGATTGATCTGTGCAGTTTAATCCCCAACGTTAGATTGGAACACCAGCTTCCACGTGTTAGAGCAAAGCCAATGCTGGCTGGCACAGTGTGATAGGAGCTCTAGAGGAGGTTGCACAGCAGGTGCTAATCAGAGATACAAGGCTGTGTAAATAACCCAAAGCTTTTAAGCTTTTACAAGAATTACATGAGGAAAACCCTTGACAACACAGCCAATGTAAGGTGGGCACTGTTTCTGGTGTGATCAAAAATTTACATTTTTTAGGTTTAAACAAAACATGAAATGGAACACGAAGGACTTTATGGTATAATTTGTCAGATTGTTCTTCTTTATGCACACATTTCATTAACACTGAAAACAGGCCATCAGTGTGGTCTTTTGCCATCCAACATATATTATTATTCTAAAAGAAATGATAAATGAAAGTGTTTTCGAGAAAATATGAAACTACGAAAAGGTTTCTACTTTTCACAAGTGTCCTTATACAGCTTAGTTATATTCGCGAATGTAACCCTATGATGTAATGCACGTGTATTCTACCACTTAGTGTTAGAATAAACATCGGAGTTTAAATATAGCCGTACAAAAAGTGCAATTCATTTTAAGCATGCTTTTAATGGGGTCCTGGTCAACAACAAAAAAACCTCCTTCAGAACAACTTACATCATTGCAAAACCATGTGCACCATGTTTCATGACAATACTCTCAACCAAATGTTTGCAGCGTATCTTTCCACAATTATGGCTACAATTTGATTTATAGACTTGATAATGCAATAAAGGAAAGACCACCAACAATGCTTAGGCCACACAAAACAAGCATCCCAACAGGGCTATTACAAAAGAGGACTCTGCAAGTGTCAAACATAAACTTACCAGACGGTATTACATTACCTCATACTATAGCCGTGTTTATTTTAGTGCTCTTGTTTTAGTGTAGCTAAAGCAAAACCAGCATAACACTCCTAAAGATGGAAATTCACTAATGCTGAGTTTAAACTATTTAGGAATAAAGTTTCAAATGTTTGACAGCGTTTATTTAAAACAAACTAACACAAGAAGTTGGTTCTTCTTACATTTGTCTAAATACATGGAATCAATATGGAATAATTTTTCACTTTGTTAAAACATAACGGAGTCATTTAATGTTCACATCACTCATACAGTGAAGGTTATGTGACACAAATGCCGGTATTTCAATCAATTTGCAGGGTATTCTATTCTAAATGGACCTATAATTATCAAGAATTCCTGTAGTACTGATGGTAGCAAAATAAGTACATATAAATCAATTTAAATTCTGTAAAACCCATGAAAATTGTTTAAATCTCCATTATCAACCAGACCAACATTGATGTAAGCTCCTTTAACAAACCAAACTGTCTCCTGATTGATTTACCAAGTCCCCAAAGGTGAAGAACGTACCTAAAAAATGTCTGTCACCTCCTATTTATGTAAAAAGCAAAACAAAACAAAAAAAAAAACCTACAGATGCATCCTAATACATTAAAACACTAAGGTGAAGTTGTTTTAGTAAGAGAAACTCATTATCAAGTTCAGGATGCATTTCAAGTATTTGTTTCTGTTAATTTCTTTATACTTGCCACCATCCGCTTATTCGTAACCGGGTCGCAGCGGCAGCAGTCTCGGCAGAGATGCTTAGACTTCCCTCTTCCCAGTCACTACCTCCACCAGGTCCTCAGGTGAAGTCAGAGGCATTCCCAGGTCTCCTGAGAGGCATATTATTGGGCGGGTCCTCGGCATCCTCCCTTAGGGACATGCCAGAAACAACCCCCAAAACAGGGTTCTAGGCGGCATCCAGAAAAGATGCCTGAGCCAGCTCAGCTGATTCCTTTCAATGTGAAAGAGTAGTGGTTCTACTCCTGGTTGACTGAGTTCCTTGCCTTATGTATAAGGAAACTTTCAGCCACCTGAGAGAAGAAGCTCATTTCGGCCACTTGTATCTGGGATCTTGTTCTTTCGGAAACTTCATGACCATAGGTGAGGGTAGGAATGTAGACTGACCGGTAAATTGAGAATCTTAAATTTTGGCTCTGCTCTCTCTTCACCACAACCACCACTTGCATCGTCCGCATTACTGCAGCAGCAGCACCAATCCGACTATCAATTTTGCAGTCCATTCTCACTCGTGAACAAAACCCTGAGATACTTGATCTCCTTCACTTAAGGGAGGAATGTCCCTCCAAGCTAGAGAGGGCAAGATGACGTTTACCTGTCAAAATCCTTGGTCTCTGACCATTTCTGTCATTAATATTAATTTTAGCTTGCAACCAATACAAAGCCTAAATTCATTTTTTCTGAAAATTGGACTATAACAGCAGTGTGATATGGAGGTGATCAGTCTTAGGCTCAGGATAAGTATTAAAGAAGCAAGTGGAAGCAGCTTGCTTTGATAGTGATAGTGGCTTTCAGCTCAATCTCATTGTTGAGTCTGATGTATCTCTCCTTCCTCTTTACAATGCTGTATGGATTCTATATGTGCTTTAGGTCCAGTTGATTTGCTGCCCAATCTACAACAGTAAGTGGGTAGAAGCCATGTCCTACTGAAAAATAAAATTAGCATCTCCATAAAGCTTGTCGACAAAGGAAAGCATGAAGTGCTCAAATTTCCTGGTCGACAGCTGCGCTGACTTTTGGCTTGCTAATCCCCACTGAGAGAACAGCAGCAAATGACATGGGACCCCTAGTCATCACTGACTGGAAACTTCACACTGGACCTAAAACAATGAGGATTCTGTGGCCCCCACCCTTCCTCCTGGGATTTTGAATCCTAAATTATAAAAAAATTACTTTCATCTAAGAGACGAGCAACAGTTCAGTTCTCCTCTTTAGCCCAGTTGAGATACTAATGACATATTTTGCTCTCTTGATACGTCTGAATGTAGTGGCTCTTGAAGCTCTGACTCCAGCTGCTCTCCACACCTTCAAAATCTTATCCAAGATTTTGAATGGCCTTTACTTCCCGATCCTCTCAACGCTGCACGTGTTTCACTTTTACAGACACCATCCTTTGAATATATCTGACATAGGAGCTAGTGGCACAAATCTTGCTTTTGGTTTGCAGAGTTTCTACATGACACGTCCGTTCTCACCTTGATTAAAGAAACTCAGGTTTGCTCCTTGGGCTGGGTAAATGCAAGTAAAGGTTACATATTTGAAGAGAACCCAAAAGTATGAACCATATTTTTGTTTCATTCTGAAAGTTTAACATGCAGCTAAAACATGTAACAGACCACAAAATAAAATAAAACATGTTATAAAAAATTTATGAACAGCTAAGAAACAGCAGGCATTCTTGGCCAGGAGCTTAAACAAATGCAATAAAGCTGAAGAGAAAAAAAAAGATGACCTCATCCTTTGCTAATATGAATCTGGATGCCTTCTTGGATGAACTCAGAAAGTTGGCTGCTAGACATTTGTTTATCTGATGAAATTTGCTTCAATTACACACGTCTTGCACGCAAACACACACACACACGCATACACACCCACCCAACATCCAGCAAATCTGGAATCCCATATTTCATTTCTTTCAGACTAATAGTTGTTGCTGCAAATGCGTAGAGAGTAAATGAGCCTCGCTCAAATGAATGCCAGGCACAGACAGGCCTATTCATTTCAGTAACACTAACTGTTATGACAAGAGGCTGTCTGACCACTAGTTAGTCCATAACTCATAGAAGTCACACAATAACTACTTAATGCATGGCTTTGTTCAACTTCACTGGTCACTGGGACACAGCCTTCTTGTTGCCAAATGACACGATCAATAGTTCCTTATTTTCCAAGTCTTCCAATTTGGTAACAGCAGCAAAAATGTTAATTTCAATGAAGTGGATTCTAAAAATATTACATTTCAGTGACCTGCTACCTCTCCATGCAGGTTCCTAAATAATTTTTTTAAAAATTGAAGCATGCAAGGCAACAGAGAGAAGTGTGAGGGCAGCTACTCAAGAGAAAACAAGTCTTGTTTTCTTTCTAAGTACTCTAGACAGATTCAAGTAGGACGGTTCACTCATTTTTCAGTTCATGTTATATATTCTGGGGAAAAAACTGAAAAATAACATTCTGTAACTGCTGCCATCACAAAGTAATATAATAATGTAATGAAATCTGTTGTTCTCCTCACACCAAGCCAGAGATGAGGTAACCGCTGTTTTGAAATCAGAGAAGACAGATTAGGTTTTCCTGGGGGCCCCACTATGGACTCAGCAGAAAGGAGATGGTGCTCTGCCCCCCTGCAGAGAGACTCCCTCCTGGCTCAGCAGGACCACTTACAGGATGTCCACAATAAAATCAATTGCTAAGATACCCGCAGCCAGTCGTGTGAAACAAGGCACCATATGGAGTGAATAATCAAACCTAATGAGATGAATGTATTACAGCCTGACAAAAGAGCATATAGTGAAGTTGCATTACTGCACAAATTTGTTAGTTTGTTCTACAGGTGTTTCACACAGTGGATTTCTCTTCATGTAATCACTGTAGATAGATCTGTACAGCCAGATTACTTGAATTTTTTTATTTCTTTAAAACAAATGTGAAAATGTTGCATGTACATGAAACAGTTGAAAGTACACAGTAAGGGTTAGCATACATTGTTATTATTATATTATCATGGCCAATTTCAGATTAGCAACTTTTTAAAGCTCTGAGCTGCTAATAACTATATTAGCCAATTTTGCTTTCTCTTTAAGAATCATAACTGCAAAATATAAAAGTGGAAGTAATATCTTAGTAATAAATAACTTGCCTCACATATCGCTGAAAATTAAAGTTACCTTACATACCGAATAGCCAAAGTCATTGTGACGTCCATTTTTCCAATATCAGAATTTTAAAGGAGTGTTTGGTATTGAGTGATATCCCATTCACTCATTTCCTGATATTATGCGGCATACTGAAAATCTACAAATACACTATCATCCAGCAGATTTTTAAATAAAACACAACTAAAAAATCTTCTATACAAGACAGATTACAACTCACTATTTTTTCCTTTTGGCATAAACATTAACCTCATCAAAAGATATTACTTTTTTTTTTTTTCAACAAGAAAAAAAAAATAAATAAATAATTTGAGAAGATAAAGCTCCGACTAATAGTATCTGCTAAATACACTTGGATAACTTTCTAAATACTATTCTTGAGAAGACATGTAAAGCATCAATACATGGAAAATCTTTGGTTTTGGTGGGAATGATCAGGAGAATCTGCCTTCAAAGCAATCCAACCATAACGTGGAAGTCACTATAGATGATTTGCCTGATTTCACCAATCATGACCTCAGCAGCAACTGAATTCATTAAATCTTGTACTATCAAGGGAAGATACTCTATAATCTTACCACAAATGTTGCTGTTTGACTTTTTTTTTTTTTTATCTAAAGGTGAGTCGAGTTTGTGCTGTTGGAGGCTTACCCCAATCTATATGGCAAGTAGTGAGGTTAATGAAAACTAATGGTGGAAAAGCTTGAGAAGCTTTGCAGATCACTATGAGGCTCTACTGGAGAAGAAGAGGAGCCACACAGATTTCATCTGTGAGAGCAATGGCCTGACTACACTGCTGGAGCAGGACAGACAGAGGTTTGTGCATGAAATGCTAAAAAAAAAAAAAAAAAAAATCAAATATGTACCAGAGCAAAGACAATATTTATGTCATATGCTTCCCACAGAATTAATAGACTTTAGTGAGCCATTGCTTGTAGAAAAATCCATCCATTATTATCTGAATTATCTGAGGATTTTAGGAGTGGATGTAGGATTTAAACGTTTGCACAATGAAACAAGCCAAAGCTAAGCTCAGTGATGTGCACGTCTGTAGGATTAGATTCTTTTTATTCAGTAAAGATGGTCATGGCTGAGTGATAGAGGCTTTTAGCAGCGGTATCTCTGCAAGACAGTGAATGTGACCTCAAGACAGAGCTTATAGTTACCCCACTCAGGCACAGTCCATTAAACCCTGGACTTGGTTACACACTGCGGTCAGTCTGGCAAAGCGCTCCCTTGTAAACACACAAACATCCACTCATGCAATTACATGCATAGCCTAAATTGCCGCTCTCCTACGCTATTTAATAACACCACACAGTGCATACTTCGGCCTTATTCCAAACTGGAAAATGGACTGAGGGTTTTTTGGTGAGCAGAAATTATCTGCTATCTAAATACAGAGCATATTTAGAGGTAGCCGAAGTATACGTCCAGGTCCAACAAGGTTCTGATTACTGGACCTCCTCAGCTAATTAAAAAATGGGCCAACAACGGGGACGTTTGGTTGAAGGTTCTGGTTTGCTTCGGCCCATCTACTACCCGAGTCTCCTCTGTAATCTACGTATGTAGAGGCTGGACCAGCGCTGGGCTTGAAGCCTTGGACGGAGACTTGTTGTCTGCAACCGTGTGCCAAACTGAAAAAGCTTTTCTGATCCACCGCAGCCACACATGCAATTAAGGGCTTGAAATAGCCATGCTTGTAGAGTGATTAAGTTCACCAGAATTCTGTCTTTTTAAATAGAATGTGGAAACCTAACATGCACAACTAAATGCTACAAGTGCTTCAGTTTGGCCCAGTAAAGGGTAATGCATAAGACAATGAGTCTGTCTTTCCACAGTTTTTGAGATTTTATGTGACAGACTGACACAAAACAGTACATAGTTGTGAAATGGAAGGAAAACAAAAAGTTTTCAAAGTAATTTTACAAATACTAGTTTGAAAGGTATGTCAACACATCCAAGTCAATACTTTGTAAAACCCCTTCTGGGGTATATCTCCACCTGCTTTGCATATTCAAGATTTTACCTTTTCATTGCAGCAACCTTTTCAGGAACTGTGGTAGTTTTCTCTCCTTTGAGTTTCTACTGCAGGAACCAGGACCGAATCAGACAAAAGCGAGTAGTAATCTACCCCCGAACAAAGGCCCTGTTAAGGAGGGAGAACTTGTTGGATCAACCCTGCACTAAATATGGATCTTTGTAGTGGGAGGATACCAAATATTTATCACTGGCTGAAAATCCCCAGCATGTTATTTCAGTCATCTCCTCCTCTGCCTTTCTCCTCTGAAATTCTGCATTTGTGTTTTGCAAAGTCTACATTTTAAACTCGCTCCCTATACTGAAAACCAGTGTCTTATAGAGAAAAGAACCAAAGAAAGAAGTTTCACTTCATTAAGTCACCTTCCAGCATTTCAACCTATATCCTAAAATGAGTACCTCTTCTGTTTTATTTCTCTACAGCAGCAGTCTTGCCCGGTGCCATGTGCAGAACAGATGACCCGTTTCAGCTGCAAAATATACGCTCCATTCCCTTCACACATTACAGTCACTTTATTCAACAGTATCCCTTTTGCGTGTCAGAGGACGATTACATCCGCGCATCAAAATGCCAGTGGAGCATTGTGGTTGCTCCAGCCTCATCTATCAGAGTCTTCTCTAAACCAGTGTGTTTCTGAGCAATAACCACAAACACATATGCTCGACATGCAAAACACATCTCTGCCCTAATCCGTTCATAAGAGCTCTGAATCACCTCCTCCTCCGAGGCATTATCCAGCTCCCACAAAGCTCTTTTAAATCAGTCAAGTTTTCACCTCCCTTTTGATGTGGCTTTCTAATCAATGCCTCCCCTTTGCTTGCTACAGATGTACGACGTTAAATGCATACATTCATAAAACATAAAAACAAACCAAAGTCCTTTGGTTCTTTAAGCAGCTGGGACTTGGGGTAGAGTTCAAATTTACATTAACATCTATAAAGCAAGTATGAAAGAAAGCAATTATTTCCAGTTAACTTAGTAATGGGTAATAAAATTTAAATAAACCAGAAATCCATTAACATGTGAATAGCTAGAAACTGGGGTCTTTGAAAAAAAAAAAAAATAACTTAGATGTGATCCAATGAAGTTGCAACAATTATTTGCAGCTCCCACAAAGCTAAAAAGCATCTTGGTTAAGTTTGGGTCCAGAGGACAACAGCCAGATGCTTAAACACAAGAAAAGCATAACAGATGACTAAGAATATTCTTGTTTGGATAAACAGAGACGATTAAACATTTACTGGTTCTTTCTCATTCTACAGTAAACTTTATTGTGCCTTCAGAGAGAAGCTCTAAATATTACACACACCAAAGCTCACACGTGCCAGGAAACATGAACAACCTTTTCTATAAGAGATCGGCAGAGCATCAAATTACAGCAGATCAAAACATTTTCTCAGGTTTCTCTTGCAAAAGACACTTTAAATCTCAATGGGATTTTTCTGATAAAATAAACAATAAATAAATAAAAATAAAATCATCATTCACTAGCAATACTAAACATAAGGTCAGGTCACTTATGGTATAAATATTAAAGAGGTATTTTCGCCGTCTTCCACAAGATGTTTCCTAGCAACCACGCACGCGTTCATAACTTTGATTTCAAAGTTAAAGATCTCAAGGTAGATACAATAATCTCAACCTCTTAAGGAAATGTGTTCATGCAAAACTGAAGAGCATCATCCACACAGTATATAGATACTTTATTTTTATTGCAATATTATAGTATGAAATATTAATTACAGAAAGAACAGCTTGGATTGGAAAACCTGCCAGTTGTACAAGAACCATGCATTCAGGCTCTTTATGTCAGTAATATATTTGATGATGCTCCTTTAATGCAGAAGAAAATGTTCCAGGAAGCTTTAAGAAGCTCTGGTAAAGTTTTTAAAAAAAACTATAACCAAGTTGTTTCATTGTCATAAACTGATGTGCAATGGTTAAATACCTGGATATAAATTGTGAATAAAAAATCTTTGACTAGATGCTCCTCATTCTTTCTTACAGACAAATTGGGGAAAAGACAAATTTGACCTGAAAGCCTTTGATATGCACCGCAATTAATTAACAGAGGCAAAAAAGGTTATCGAGCTGAGCCGCTTCTTTTTGTTGCAGCCGTAGTACGTCATTTTTATGAAGCAACACAATAGTCACTGAACAACTGGAGAGACTGTGGGATCTCCAGAACAATAGAGGTTCTGATTTTAAACCATTAACCAGATAAACCATTTTAAACCATTAACCAGATAAAAACAGAACCTTCAGCAGTATACAGCAGTCCTCCACTCAAAAATGGAATATTACAAATCACTGATATTTGAGAGTATTTATTATTATTATTATTATTTAGACAGGTTTATACTTCTTTGAGATACGGACAAGTGGTGCAAATGTCAGCCCTTCATTTACATGAAACGGGATCTATAAAGAGCATGAAGAGAGGATTTCTCTTTCACTTTCCTGAACAAGAGATATCAATATTTCACCACGTTCCTCAAGAACTTTTCTTTGTAGAGAAATTTCAAACATCAAGTCAAAGAAAAAGGTTTAATTTACTCACCAGTTGGACAAAGGAGTAATCTTGTTTTATTTTCATTGGGTTAGTGTAGGAATAATTCTGTCTGAGCATGCAAACATGCAGTTGGATGTATCTGAAAGTGGTGAGCTCTATAAAAGCAGAGGAAGAATAAATATATGCAGTCAAAGCAGCTAACAAGCTGCCACATTTGCCTTGAATTAATTAAAGGATTAAGGGGGAAACCAGCCATTCTAAGAATACTAACCACACATCGGTCTGTTGCATAACTAGTTAATTAGACACCAAGGCAGAAGCAGAAGCTTCACAAATAAAAAAAACAAAAAAACCCAAACGGTGTGTAGCAACTAGGCAAGGGCTGGCTACCAGTAAATCAAGTTCTAATTACTGCTGAAATTTCCCATCATGCCATGCGAATAGATCGAAGTCCTTTAGAAAAGAAAGCAGTAATCAGAATGTTCTCTGGCTTTATCAAGTGTAACATAGAATAAAATTACCAGCCGAAAAGTAAGATGATAATGTAGGAAATTTTACTGCTTTTTCCCCACTCCTAATAATAATAATAGTAAAAGAAAAAACTTATTGCAGTCACATCAGTACTGCAATAAGTCCAAGCTTCTCACTACATTAATCAACTCGATACAGCTAATAATAATAATAAAAAAAGAACCTTAATTTTTTTTTTGGCATCTCATTACAAGAATCTATTAAAAAAATATAAGACTCAAAATTGTAGTTGTTTTGAAAATATTACTTTTTGAAACTTTGGCATACCTTGATACCAGTATTAAGCATCTGCTTAGTAGAGTCACACTTTGTAAAGACAAATAAGAAAGGGATAAACCTCTTAAGAAAGCTTAAATGAATGTGTGTTTTGTAAATAAGCAATTGCAACATAACCCTGGGACAAACACAGGCCTCTGAGTGTTCAACAAACAAAAAGACAATATAGTTCCCAGAGATAGCTCACACAATTATGTGCCTTCAGAAGGAAAAATGATCAGCCCTATGATGAAGTGTTTCTCCAACTGAACGTTCTGGACTGTCCTCAAACAAGCAAGATTATTACAAGTCAATTATAATTTTTTGGATTCTTGTTGGGACAGAGGACTTTGAGGTTGTGGGAGTAATGAGAGCATAATCGCTCCTCTTTGCTCCACAGAGAACCCAAATTTGCCTTATGCCACAAAGAATTTTTTTCATCCAACAAACTGCAACAACAAAGGCAAGGGAAAAAAATATCAGGAGTTGGGATTTACAAACGGAGAAAGTTCAAGACTTAAAAGCAACGGCAAAATTGGGATAAAGAATATGACAAACACTGAGCTGAAGAAAAGTTTGAGAAAGAGAAGACAGAGAACAAACATATGGATGTAATTGAGAGTCGATGAAGTGCTGATGTCATCTTCCAGTCAGGTTATCAGGCCCTAGGCAAAGCTGCTCAACTCAGAAAACATGCCTCTCTTCTCCAAACATATGAGAGTTTGGCACAAATACACAACATGATACAATCCACATGCTTCTACATGAGCGACAGTAGGGATTGACGCTTAACGCAGCATTCTTTAGGTGTTTGCCATCTCTAATCTGTAAACAGAAGGCGTTATCCTCTCAAATGTTAACTGTGCTTAAAGATTTTCGTTGCATGTGCATACACACAAGCCATTCTGTCCTTCCCATTAGCCTCTTTGGCATGACTGTACAATGACCTCATCTGCATTGGGCTGAAGTCCAGAGAAAACACACATGCTCACACACGCACGCACACAGAGCTCTAGAGCTTGTGCAGTCCCATATAAGGACATGCTGATGATGTAATGGGCGCCACAGACTTACTGCGAGTGAGAGTCAGTTTGCAGAGAACTTCTCATAATGTTTGGTTTTCCGAATGGAATGTCCACATCACCGGAAAAACAGCCTTTTCCAAGGATTTTAAAGACGGAAAAAGAACGACTTCTTTGTGCAGGTATGAAACTAGATACATTAATGCAACAAAAAATATGCAAACTTTTATTGGACTGTTCCTTAAAAAACTGCTATATTTGTAAGATAGTTTAAGATGGACTGCTGACAAGTAAATAACTGCAAAGATCTCATAAGGACTCTTTTACAAAGCCACGTTAATCAAAGCGTCTAACAGAATATCAATTTTCCAGTTGAAGTTAAGCTGTCACTGAACTATATCTTCACACTTTAGGGGATTTAAATGTTCTGCTTGAGCATTTTTGCAGCCAACTAACATGCCAAATTAAACCTCAGAGAAACTTTAGTGAAGGTTCAGGTATGCAGCTAGCTAATAAAAACATTTGTGCCGTCCTTTCTGACCAGCCCTGCATTTCATTTAGCAGACACATTTTACCCTTGGCTAAAAAGTCTCATTTTCAGAACACATGGCTGACTGAGATTTTGTCAACCTATAAACAATAGCAGGGTCTTGTATTCTTTTTTTTTTTTTGCAAAAAAAAAAAAGAAAAATGTAGAACTAAATACCAGCACTTTGTGGAGCTTCAGAATGCAACACCGGCAGCAAATGGACAAACACAATGAGTTTTAACACTGAGTGTTCCTTTGCTAAATTGTTTTGTGTATTTATTTTTTCAAACTTTCTGGTACTATTCCAAGTTCAATTCTGGTTTGCATCCAGGGAAGTGTTGAGGACTGACATCTATTGATGAGAAGTAGCCAGTTTGTAATTACTTCAAGAACAACGGGGAATTCCTGCCTCTCCAAGCTGCAAGTTTGGTAACGTTCGAGGTGCACAGAGGGAGGGCAACTGGCTGCAGTTCTGCGGGTACTTGAGAAGAGAACTTCTTAATTAACTAACACTCCGTACTAAGGGACCATCTGCCATGCAAGTCAGAAGATCCTACAGATTGCATGCTCACTAGAGAGAAATACCTCAAAATAAAGAAACATGCTGAGGTAACCGCACGTTGCATGTATTATAGAAAAAACATCATGGCTGATGTTGCGTATTTGTACAGTTTTTATACAACAGCAAATTGTCACAGAATAATGGAATATATCAGGTAATTATGACCAAACTAGTTAAGTTTGGTCATAATTAATTTATTCGTGTGAAATAAACATGAACAAATTAGCCTCACGTAGGTATTAGATTTTCTCCGATATGATAGTGAATATGCCACAGACGGCATATACACAAGGCATTGTAAAACAAATGGATAATATTATCTAGCTGCTGCCAAAACAATAACAGTTCTAATAATATTAACATTTATTGCATAGTTTTGAATTTTATTCACCGACTTAAGAAAAATGAAATTTAAACTGCCAAATTCTGTAGTAGTTTTAAGGGCTTGTTGCACAGAATAGACCTTCTTCACAAGTATAACAAGTTAATACCAGCTGGTAGTTAGGCTGTCTGTGCTAGTAGCCACCCTCCAATCAGGTGCTTGTAGCTGGTCAGCTGTAACTGTACAGCAGCGTTACTTCAATAAGAACAATGGATAGTTTTCATTTAGTTTCCACACCTTGTTTTTTGAGGTTTTCCACATTTGGACATATTTTCAAACAGATAAATTTGTCTCTCTTGTAGCTTACACAACAGGAAAGAGTAGTGGTCTGTTGTCTGGCAGCTGACTAGCAATGCCCAGCAACAGGTAGGAGAGCGAAAGTCCTGGAACGTTGTTTTAAAACTGTAGTTGGAAAGATCAGCATGTCTGTTTTATCCGCCACACATGTTCCATTGATAAACTGTATTAGCTAGCACAGCTTCTTAAGGATCTTGCTTTGGTGGACCACAAAGCAAGATCCTTAAGAAACTGGTGCCCAGACATAAAACCTGCTTTTGTCTGGGTCTTTAGGGACAGTAGTCAATCAAAACTGTGTGACCACCATGTTTAAAAATTCAGATTCTGGTTTCCTTTTTAATCTGTCTAATGAAAAAAAATGGAAGAAAAAATGTAAAAACACTGCTTCAGCAGTAATTGTGTCAGATTTGCATTAGAATGACAAAAGCTGTCTCTGAACTGTCTCTGTGCTCACAGATGATTATTTCATAATATTTTAATATAACCAAGTAGCATTAATAAATCTTGCTCTAAAAACTGTGTTTAACTCCCATTTTTCAGCTGCTGCAATAAATATTAGTTCAACTGCCGTCATGCACTACAACCTTTCACAACACTACAAAAAACAAGATATTTATACTGTGTTTTATGTTCAATTCTATGTATTGGATTAAATTTAATACACAAATGCCACAGACCACATCATTATAACTCAATAGGTCATTTCTAAGCTTCTACTTTTCAAAAGAAAGCAATTAGATCATGGTTTGCATTTTTGTTAAAAGTATATCTGGTAATACCATGATACAGTCGGATTTTCACCGAAGGTTTTTACAATAAGAATAATGGATATGAAGATCATTTCATATTGCTACACATCTTACCTTGATACTGATAACTGCTCTAAAGCTCGTCTGAAATGTATATTTTTGCCTCTACAGACTCAAGCTCTCATTGAAAGGGGAAAAGATACTGCAAAATTGAGAGAAAAAATGAACGAGCAATAGCAACTGTAAAAGAGGAGTTAACCAAGCTGAAGGATTTTAATACGTTTAATTGAGGTGGAAGAACAGAGGTGTACAATCAAGGATTTGACTGTCCCCATCATTCATATTGAGAAAGGGCTCCATTCACTGATAGTGTAAAGGACCATCTCACATTTCTGCAGAGCTGCTCAACCAAGTTTCCATGACAGCCCCGAGTCTGTTAACAGAGGTGGAGGTGCTGAGGAAGAGGGTGGTGGAAATGGAAGGGAAGGACGAGGAGCTGATACGGATGGCAGACCAGTGTCGAGACCTTGACCGTAGACTAACAAATGAGATCAGGCACTGTCGTGGCTTAAAGTTTGAGGTGGATAAGCTCAACGGCAGAATCTGTGAAATGGAGAGGATGGAGGAAGCTTTGGGCAAAAGCAAACAGGACTGTAGTATTCTGAAGAGCAACTTGGAGAAAGAGAGAGAGTACAGCAAGATGATGTCTGGGGAGCTTGATGCACTGAGAATTAGGGTGAGAGAGCTGGAGGCTGTTGAGGGTCGGCTAGAAACAAGTGAAATGATTGTTAGACAAGACCTGGGCAAGCTCCGAGCTCTAACTGCGGCTCTGGTGGAGGACAGAAAAAGTATGGCAGAGAAGCTCCGACAGGCAGAGGAAAAAGTGAGTAAGAAAGAGAGCAAGAAAAATGAGCAAGGTAATTTGGCAATGATGACAGAGAGGCTGAGAGAGGAAAGGCAGCTGGCACTAAGATCTAAGGCAGATTTAGAAGAGAAGATTAAGGACATTATAAAGGAAAAGGATGAGCTCAGAGACAGACTAAAAACAGAGGAGGAGAGAAACAGGGAGCTGCAGAGTAAAATAACCACAATGAAGAAAAAGTTAAACCTCTTTGAGAACAGGAAGGAAAAAGCAGAGAAGTACACAAGCAACACCACCCATTTGTGCCAAACAGAGGACAACAAAGTTAAAGAGCTGACTAAAGAGCTTGATGAGCTGCAGAAGAGACTCCAGAACAAGGAGGTATTAGAGGCAGAACTGCTGAAAGTGGAAGAAGACTTAGAGGCCCTAGAAAGGAGGTTGAATGATGAAAGGAGAAGGTCACAAGTTTTAACAGAAGAGCTAGAGGAGGCAAAGAAGGAGCTTTCCAGCTACAAGCACGGAGAAAAAGAAGAAGTCAACAAGGAGCACCTTCTTCTTTGCCATCTTCAAAAAGAGCAAGTCAAATCCAGACTCCTAACCAGAGAAATAGATACCCTGAAGGAGAAACTCCAGCAGCTGATGGGGACGGAGGAGTCAATCTGCAAGGTTCAGATGGATCAGTCAACACTGCAGAAAAAACTGAGCCAGCAGGAAGCCAAGAACAAAGAGCTGGCCCAGCAGATGGAGAAATTGACGAGTGAGCTCAATGGTTATAGACAAATCAAGAACTGGACACCTGGAACCAAAAACCACTTCTCAGATCTTCATCAGATCACCAAAGAAGTGCAAAACGATTCTGGAGAAAGCCTTATTTCAACTCGCAACATGCACATTGAGAGATTAAGTGAGATAAACACCGACAAGCATCGAAACCCAAATATTGAAGTAACAAATAGAGAAAGCACTCTTGTCAGCAGCATCGACAACTTCAACACTGCAAATAACAGCATGAACAGCCATCCAGAAGTGGATATGCAGCAAACAGTTAATGGAGAGGTGATGATGCTGACGCACACACCAGGGCAGCCCTTACAAATTAAAGTTACACCACATCACATGATCAGCACAGCCACGCTTGAGATTACCAGCCCTTCTGGAGACACCAGCACTGCCACTATCCCAACGAGTGGGGCCTCGCCAAAGCAGAGAATTACCATCATTCAGAGCTCGAGTTCACCTGTGGCTAATCCTAAGAGTCCATCTTCAAGTCCTGACCGAACCCTTTCCCCAGTCAATGGAACACCCATCTCTCGAGTGCTCAGTCCAAAATCATCCCGCTCTGCAACACCTGACAACAACTCACCCATTCAGATCGTCACGGTCAGGACATGTTCTCCTGAGCCAACAGAAGCTGCAAACCCAGCCGTCTTCTGCAAGACTCCTGAGAGGTCCAACAGCTGGCAGCGTCAAATGTCCAACAGCAGTGATACAAGTCCCAGTATCATTACAACGGAGGACAGCAAGATCCACATCCATCTGGGGAGCCCATACATCCACCCTCTAAATGGTATGGGCCAAAGCATCCCGCCACCTGTTGGGCCGTACTACCTTCGGCATGAGCAAAGGACTCAAGTAATTGCCAATGGATGTCACGTGAAAGGTGTTGGCAAGATCACAAGCAGCATCACCATCTCCCCTGCTAATGCTCATGCCTCACACTCAAACATCACCGTTAGTGGTCTTTATGATTAGGAGCAAAGACGTAATTTAATACCTAAATGAGTATTTGTTTATTCTCATATAACCATCATAGTCTCCCAGCAGTGCCTTCATTAAACCCATTTGCTGCTTCTTATAACCTTTAAAAATATCTTAATTGCTACTTGTACAACTGTCACTAACTAAATATGTAATGCATTTGTATTGTAATTCTTTGCTTCATTAATCTTTATTTTCTGGCAAATTAAATGTTTTTTTCCCCATTGCATTCACTTTGTGAATACGTTTAGAGATAGTGGGATGCTCTTTAGTTTAATATACAACAGATACTAGGGTCAAGGGTACCAGGAATTTGAAAGGTTTCAGTTTTTGAAACAATAATTTTTAATTGTAATATTCCAAAAGTTAAAAAGCATGTTTAATTAAACATAAGGGAGCCCCAGAGTGACCACAATTTTCTCCATTTCATTTAAAGATCAGAGTAAGCCCCTCCCTCACCTGTTGCTATGCAATGCTGATGTACTGGCTGAAAGAAGCAAAACTTTGTTTCTTTTTACAACACTTTTCCATTAAGTAGTACAGAAGGCTGCCGTATTGTGAGAATTTTATGTCTAATAAAGACAAAAACAAATTGAGAATACCATCTAAGAATTTATTTATTGCTGAGACTTTTCTATCAAGATATTTTTTCAGGAATAATGTTCAAAGTAAGAACATTTTCATTTTTGTATAAAAATACAACACATCTATGTGAATTTGCCATTTTAATAACTACTTAAAATTTAAGTTCCAAAACTGTGATGTTAAAAATAGAGGAAATATCAAAACAATTCAATAACATTTACTTTAATACAGAGTAGAAAATCATTTCTTCTATCAAAATATGAATACACAATGCTGAAATGGGCCAGAAATAGAGGATTTGATCTTGGCCTTCAGCTTGAAATAAGTAAAAAAATACATGAGTTCAAGCAAGATCTGTCAGTCTGGTATCCGTATCAATGTCACTGTACAAGTCCTGATTCATTAAAGGTATACTAAACAGATTTAATTTATTTGATGTAGTTGCAAGGTAATTACTTTTGAAAAGGAATCCAGCAGCATTTCCAGAGATTATGGATAGTTAACTTAGAAGAAGTTAACTATCCTGGTGTGTTTAGTTGGCGAGGATGAACGAGGTATCTGACTGTTCAGGGTATTGCCTGAAACTCTTCTGAAAATCTCTGAAATTAGTGTGAACATTTACCCACATGAAACAACAACGTCAGACGCATGGGGTATTGCAAATCTTTGCTTCATTCATGAGACTTCAAGGTCAATTATATGCCCTTACGAACAGACTTCAGATCTCATTTTCTGCCTTGTCGGTTTGCTGTCAGACTTACAGCATTTTGTTTCAAAGTGCACTGTCATATAAACATGGTTAAGAAAGGACGACAGTAAAGCTAATGGGTCACAGAAAGCATGCATCTTTGATATCTTTCCTCATCCATTTGATATCAAGGGCAGTGATGTATGTTTATACCAGGTCCAGTGGGAAAGTCAGTTATATTCCTTAGCTGAAGTGAAGCTATATTAGTTCCTTAAATGAAAGTGTGCTTTCAAATGAAAAGCTGAACAAAGGTATGACCATAATATTGTTAATGTCAGAAGCTACTATGCCTGAATATTTTTGCTTTTAAGTGCTGCAACAAATAAGAGAGAAAAATGCTACAAATTATGTAATAGAGGTGGGTAGATAAGCTGGTAGTATTAAATCCAACAAAAAATGTTAGTTAAGAGCTCTTCTTTATGTGTTTTGCAATCACAACATGCTGATGTCCAAATAAAAGTGCAAATTAAATGATGAAAGGAAGGAAGTTCTAAGCTTTAATTAATTTACTGACATGAAAGACATGGGGTTGACAGTATTTGATCTGTCAATCACTGATCAGAACCGATCAGGAGGAAACTGGTTGGATTTCATTTATGACAACTGGTTTGTGGATCTTTAAAAGGGAAAAAACAGCAACAGTGACTACAACATTCAGGTCCCTGGAACCCTGCCGACATTACATGGAAATGTTACCATAAAGAAAAAGAAAAGCTCAACAAAAATCTGACAGTAATATTGTTTACGTAGAAAGTTGCAGATGTGTTTACTGGCATAAATCATGGAATAAAGTGAAAATAAAAGCACTGAAATATTTTATCAAATGTCAATCAGAAAAAAATGGAAGCATGGCAAAGATTTTGCTCTTCTCTCTGGCCGTTTATGAGTACATACTGTTGTGTTTATATTGTTGAGAGCTGATAATCTTAAAGACATTACGATCATACCTTGACTGGAGTAACTTTTTCCTGTATGTTCTGCTATTTTTCAGCAAGTGTCTTGTTTTGGCAAGGATCATGTGTGAGATTAATGTGTGTATTAAAACATCCTGAATAAAAACTCTTCTTCCATTCGTTTCCCTTCTGGACTCATGTTTCTATGTCTTCCTCACAACACAGCATCACCCAGCTGTCCAACACAATCAGGTCGATGTGTTGGACACAAACTACATGGCTGCCATCTATTGGTATGCAGCGAGCTTGTGAGCAATGCATGAAGTAGCCACAAGGAACTTCCTTTGTTGATATATGACGTTTAACATGGGAAGAGCAGAACCAGAGCGCTAATATCTGTGTGGAAAAAACCCCAACTCATTCATGAGAGCGGAGGACATGAGAACCGACATTGGAGAAACGTACGTAGTTTGTGTTAGCATTATCTGTTTCTTCTAAGTCTGTGGGAAGACTTAGAAGAAACACGTGTTTCGCACAACTTCTACTTAAAACCACTTGAATTACCAGCGTTCCTGGATAGTTTATTGTTGTAATTAACAACATAAAACAGGCCTGTGCTCACTGTTTTCCACGTGTCGTCTAATTACTTTATGTGCTGTTGGTAAAGCTACACTTAGCACTATTAGCTAAGGCTAGCCACTGTAACAGATTTCACCTGACAGCATGAGCCAGCATGGATATACCACCACTGCTTAGACACATCATACCGTATGAACGAAGCGAAAACTTGATATTATTACCGTCATGCTTCCACCAGTCGTCACCTAAATCGTCTCCCATATTCTCGTGCTAGTGATCCTGCCAATCCGAATAGACCGCTAAGAACGCATGTCAGTGAGATGTTCACGGCAGCTCGGTCAAAGCTGATGACGTGGCGTTTGAAAAAGAAAATCACATTGTAAAAACGCTGTTTAGTAAATTACTTTATAGACAGAGTGTTATTGACAGTAGTACCATTGAAAATGTAAAACAAATCACTTTTAACATTCGATAGAATAACTCTTAATGAAGCGAGCTTGGGGACAGTAAACGTCACATACGATTTTGCGTAAAACACTTCCTACGTAATAAAATAGTTTATGGTAGGTAGGCTCAAAAGTCTAATAGGAGAATACAACGATCATGCATTAACTGATATAAATCTAAATCAAATAGCGCTGTAAAAAGTCGATATGAAGAGCAGAAGTTAAACACCTTTAAAGCCTTATATCTTGTTGTCAGTTTTGAAGAACATAAATAACATTATTAATGTCTTTTTACTTTTGAGAAACAAATAAATTATTTGATTGATAATAATAATAATAATAATAATAATAATAATAATAATAATAATAATAATAATAATAATTGATTAATTCTGAACCTTTTTATTTTTTGTCAAATTTCAAATACAAATCTCACTTTTGTTGGGATTTTATGTAAAACAAAAACAAAATAGCGCATAATTGTGAAACAGAGGTAGAATGGCACTTTAAAACAAAAATAAAATGAAATGCATGGTCACACTGGACACAAATTACATTCAAAATGCTCAGTCACAGACTGCACTTGACAACAATGAGAATGAGAAAAAAGTTAGAAAATAGGTTTACATCACAAGTGATACTGCCATTTCAATACTTACCAATATTACTTCCATCCCAAGATGTTTTTTACTATCATTATGCCTTTGGGGTAGGTCATAAAGCAATACTATAAGCTTTTAACATTCCACAAGGCACTATTAAATCCATTATTCTGAAAGTAAAATATTGTGGCATAAAGGCAAACCTACCGAGAGCTGCCTGTCTATTAAACAAAAAAGCAGTTCAGACTACTATTGTAATTCTGAAAGAGTTGCAGAGATCCACAGTTAAGCTGGAAGAATATACCAACTGGAAAATTATTAGTTCTGCATTCCACAAATATTTTCATAACGGAAGAGTTATAGGATGAAAAGTGTTGTTGAAAGACAACGCTTTTGTATGTAACTCTGAACACATCATTCCCACTTTACAACACAATGATAGTAGTAATGCAGGATAATCCTGGAAGAAAAGCCTGATAGAAGTTGCAACAAATTTAACAATAGGGTGGAGGTTTACCTTACAAAGGGACACTAACATTAAACATAAAGCAAGTGCTACAATTGAGTGGTTTAGTGAGGCTCTGACAACTAAAGCCTAGCGATCAGACCCGAAACCTGGGAGTAGTGATGGACTCTGACCTGAACCTTCAGAGCCACATAAAGACAGCTATAAAGTCGGCCTTCTATCACCTGAAGAACATCTCCAGGATTAGAGGACTTATGTCTCAGCGAGATCTAGAGAAACTCATCCATGTGTTTATCTTTAGTCGCATTGATTACTGCAACAGCATCTTCACAGGTCTGACTAGCAAATCAATCAAACAGCTGCAGCTGATCCAGAACGCTGCTGCTCGCGTTCTCACTAAAACCAGGAAGATAGAGCACATAAC
>CAEGAE010017652.1:0-15369 GCA_903067095.1 Girardinus metallicus | reverse complement strand
ATATATACACAATTGACAAAGATAATCAAGATTTGATTGATTCTGCAGAACAATTTGAAAATATTGTTTATTTTTGTCTGATCAACAGGACAAACAGTAGTCAGAGTTGTCAAAACACATTTTACTTCCCCGTTAATATTATTCTATCCTGACACAGCTACTTTTTAAAATGGACAGCTTTTTGTACTTTTACTATGGATTGTTTTTTTGTTTTTTTTCAGCTATCATTTGCTCATTACTCTAGAAATTGTTCATAGGGATGCTTGAGACACCTGTGGACACTCAGACAGTGCGGGAATGTCTAAAGATCGGGAAACTAAGGCGAGCTTCTAATTAATCTCACTTATCGTTTAGTTGTCAACCAAAGTGAACAACAGCGGATGTGGAAGGAGTGCGGAGAGGGAGGGAGAGGCATAGCTAACATAAGATGATGGAAGAAAGCATACTCTTGTTCTAGCGGCACTCATCAAGACAGGTGTACAAAACTGCGGCTCAAGAAAAAGAATTAGTTATTTGATTTAGAGATTAGCCACTACTCCAGATGGTATACAATTAGTATTATTTTTATGTCTGGTTGTAAAAATCTGAATCCAAAATGGCAACGATAATGTCTACTACAGTAAAACGTCAGAATTCTAATAAAGTATAGCCATGCCTAAACTGGGATTACAATGGCTAAAGTTGTATTGGCATAAACGTTCCTCAACATTTTTTCGAGATGCACGTTCTGGAGGGCGCCACTGGCCGCTGAAGCACTGTTAAGTGAAATGGGCATTCCTGCGTAAAACTTTTTTTTTTTTTTTTTTTGAGAAACCGAATAACGTTTTTTATAGCTATAATGTTATCATTATAAAACCAAAATCCATTCCTCTAGCAAAGGCCGCAAACCTTTTATAGGTGTTGATGTGGCTCATACATATGTAATGCGCACATCGTTGGTGTTTAGGTTGAGATATTCATACAGCAGAAACAGAAAACTCCCAGCGGGCACATAAATTTGTGTTGTTTTTTTTTTCATCCTTTTGTCAACTCTGTATTTAGATGTAGGGACACAGGCTTCGGAAAGTGTCAATAAATTCATTTTGGCATCAAAACAAAGTGGCTTTTTTTGCTGAAAAAGAGCAAGACTGGAGTTTTTTTTTATTATTTTAATATGAGCATGTAGGATGGCTTTAATGTGCAACGTTTGCATAATACAAGTCTGGCGAGTAGTGCTGTCAGAGCCTTCTCTCTCGGCCTACTCTATCATAAAGAATTACACTGGAGTTCTTGCTCCTGCAATAAGAGTCTGTTTTAAATATCAGACACTATTTAAAGATTCTGCAATCCAGCAAGAAGGCCGAGCTCTCAATTCAGACCGCCATCACATAATTTTTAATCTACCATACTCCATCATCGGAAATTTCCGTTTTTCCATGTCCATCAAGACCTTTGCTGAGTGCTCAATATTCACACGATCAATCTCATGCAGTTACAAAATGTACAGCAGTTTCCGAGGGAGACGAGTAAAGCTGGAGGTTTTTTTTTTTTTAGTGTATGAGTGTGTGTATGTTTTTTTTTTTTCCCTGATATTTAGTTTTTACTACCTAATATATATGTCTTTCTTCAAAAAGCAGAAGTTGGTAAAACAAAAAATCTAATTTTGCATGCATGTCACACGTAAATTGATATGGACGTGAAGTAGTCTTTCATTCATGCACTTACAAAAAAAACAGTAATACTCCGGCATGTCAAAACAGAGATTTCCCTGGATGCATCCTTTTTCAGGTAACATTTTATATGTAAATCATTTGAAAGTAATAATCGGTCTTCAATTTTCCTGAACAAATATTTGCTTCTTACCTCTGCAACACAGTAGCAATGCTGAGACGCAGCTAAAAGTCAAATGTGTCCTTCTGGTTGTAACTACTGTCAATGCTTCTTCTGGAATAATAACAAAAAAAAAAAAAAAAAAAAAAAAAATCGAAGACTGAAAGGTTAATCAAGAATAAACAAACGCCTAAAAAAAAATGTTTGATTTCGCCGGTCCAGACTTCGTGACTCACAAAACACATTTCTGTGTTCCAGGAACAACCCGGCTGGAATCACAGCGAGGCATTACAGATAAATGCTCGAGCAGTTTTTCTGTCTGAGGTTACAAACTGTTTCTTACAAGCACCCAAATCAAGCCAGATGATTAAACATTCAGTTTCCTTTGTGTGCTGTAAGCATCTAGTTAGCTGGAAGCAGAGTTGTTACTGAAGGGAGGATGATCACTCCCCAAGCAGGGTCCAGGAATGTTTGCAGCTTGTTTCATCTGTCTCAATCTCAGAGCGGGGAAGTGTTCCAGCCCTCCATTTCCTTGTGTTTGACAAAGTTGCTGGGAGCCATGGATCCTGTGAAATTTGGCGACTGACAAAGACCGTAGGAAACGGTATGCTGCAGATTCACAGCAGGTGATCATCGTTCACTTTCTCGCAAATACCATTCTCTGCTTTGCCAACATTTTCTTTTACTGAGCTCCTGTGAATGGAGCAAAAAATAAATAAATAAAAATATGTGCATGTTCTTGACATTGAACAGAGAACAATCTGTTTATGGTGTTGGAAGCCTGGTAGGATTTCTTCGGAAGGTCCTTTTTCTCTCATACTTTAGATGAAACTTAATACAGCCAGCGTCGCCTTTCAAAGCAACTGACACTGTAGTATACACATTGTGATGTTGAGAGGTTCAGCGATAGAAGGACATCTCTGGGACACCATTTATACCTGACTTATGTTCCACTGCTACAAAATCTAGTTTTCTTCAACTGTGACCAACTAATAAGGTTGCCTTATCACATGCTACCCTGTGCATTCACACTGTCTGCACTTACGAAGATTCACTCATCTGAATGGGTTAGCATAATGCTCTCTGACTTAGTTTCTGATTGATTCGGCTGATAATTAGTTCAGAGGCAAATTGCAAAAAGCGTACATGGCACTGAACTTTAGTATTCAGATCAAAAAGTATAGAAAACAATAAGATGTGACGCAACAGCAAGAATAACATACTTCAATCTTGACTCAGCAGAAAACTAAATTCTACATCCTTTAAGCCAACACGCAGGTTTAATACAATATTGGAGTGCATAAACAAACAAGCAGAAAAGAAAAAAAGCAGGGACCTCTAATACAGCCTTTTGGGACTCCGCAAATCAAAGGACTCATAGAAGAAGAGCACTCTCTTAAATTACAGAAAAGCTGCTGTTTGTCAGGTGTGATTCGAATCAAGATAAAACTGTGACACCAACCCAATGCTCAAATCGGCACAGTAGAAACTCTGGCCCACAGTAACAGAGGCAGCCGAAAGGTCAGAAAGAGCTAAAATAACCGAGCCTCCTGAATCAGTAGTTAAAGGAAGATTATTGTTTTTAAACACTCTTCAGAGGGCCATCTCCGTTGAGGTGGGATTTAAAAGACGAGACGAGATGGATCCACCTCACCCTGAGCAGAAGATGTTCTCTGACAGTTAATATTCTCAATAACAAAAGATGAATACAAGAAAATCTCCAAGGCACTTGAACATATCTTGGAATTCAGTTAAATTCATCGTTAAGGAAGTGAAATGGCACTTGTGTGGATGTGCTGAGATCAGGCCGTCCTTTCAGACAGTGGCCAATCAAAGAATCTAATGTAAGAGGCCACCAGGTTACCATGACTACGCTGAAGGAGTTACAAGCTTCAGCAGCTGAGATGGGAGAGAGTCTGTAAACAACCGTTGCCCTAGTTCTTCACCAAAGCTTTGTGAAAGAGTGGAAATAAGACAGAAAACTCATACTAAAATTTGAGAAGAATTTGCCAAAAAGCAAAATGTGGAAGAAAGTTATCTGTTTGGTGAGACCAAACTAGTGTTTTGGAATTAATGTAGAAAAACACAGGAAAATCCTGAAGGACAATTTGTTTCCACCTGCAAAAGAACTATGGCTTCTGAGAACAGTCATTTTTAAGCTAAATATTGACACAAATCATCAAGCTAGAGCTACACAGATATGGATTGAAGATGTTGTGGATGTTCTGCAGTGGCCCAATCAAAGCCCAGACCTCAATGCGACAGAGAATCTGTGGCAGGACTTGAAAAATGCTGGTCAGAGATCATCTTCACACAACCTGACAGAACTTGCAACGGTTTTGAAAGGAAGAATGGAGTAGAACCTGACGTGAAACCCTGGTTATAACCAACCGACACGCTGTGATTGCAGCCAAAGGTGCGTCTGGTAAATACTGACTTGAAGGTAGTGAATGTTTATGCAATCACTTATTTCAGGTAAACAAGTTTTATTTAATTGTCATGTTTAAAGATTTCAGTTTGACATTTATTTTATTTTTTTTTGTAATTACTTTAGTCAAAAAGCCACATCTTGTTGATCGAAGTTGATTTTTAAAAGGAATTAAAAGGATTAAAGACCAAAGAGGTTGAATACATTTTATAGGCACTGTATATTTTGTGTTTGAACTACTAGAATAAGCAATTAGATGTTCGTTCTGGAGTATTCTAGTATTCGCAGATTTCAACTGCTTATACCTTTACGTACACCGAGGGAATAAGACTGATGCATTCACGGTACAAAAACTGCACAAAAGCGGTTCTTTTCTTTGTAAACTACAAGTTGTTGACAAAAGTATTAAGTCTGCAGAGACGTGAAATTGTGAAGGCACAAAATGAACAGCAACCTTCAAGTGTATTTCCAAAACAAAAACAAGTGTCAATCATAGACAATTTCAAGGTGGCAGAAGAAAACCTTTTGACAAACTGCAACAAAAGAAAGGATCTTCCACCTGCCAAATCAAACAAACTCGATGGAAACATCCTGCCAAGAATATCTGTCCTCTCTAATCTCGTTCAGGAGGGTCTCATGGTGAGTACGCCTGTAATTAAATATTCGTATCGCTTTTTTAATTTAGGTCATGCATTCTTCAGGTATATTTACTGTGCTTGAAGGAAAAATATTTACACAAATTAGAAGACAAATCTAGCATATATAAAATTCTAATATGAGCCAGGTAACGTGTTTTTTATTTTATTTTGAGTGCTGCATTTTGACTGAAAGCTCCAAGCTGTTATTCAGATTTACTACGTTTGACAGGTATTTATTTAAAACGAACTGTTTATTGGAACACTTTGTGGTATGATATCCACAAAAAAAGTTAACAAAACAAGTAACATGACTTAATCGATTTCATTGGGGAAAAAAAAACAGAAAAAAAAAAAAAAACATACCATATCTACTGCTGCACAAATGATACACCATGTTGATTATTGCAGCTAATAGTGATCATGTTATGCTATGTATGTCGTTTGTTGCTTTGAAAAGCCAATAATTCTTTAGAGCCAGGAAGTAGCAGAAGGGGGAGCGCTGTGTTACTCTAGCCTCTCCAGTCAATCTGGAACTTTCTCTGGCGTCTCCCGAGAAGAACTTTACAACTAAAGGAACGGGATATAGGAGACATTTTTAGCAGTTTTGAAACTGACTTTTTGAAACCTAATACTGGCAACTGGTCGATGTCTCCTGACAAGCATACCAATATGCAGACAGGTTTCCATGCACATGGAAATGGGTGTGCGTGTGTGTGTAACTTGTGGGTGTAAAGCAGTCAACCTTGGATGTCTGGCAGAACCAACCTCCTGCCAAAAAGATGGGAAACCGTGACTCTGTGGTCCACTTCAAATGACAAAATGGCTGGTTTGATCCCCAGGCTGTTTAGCACATTGTGAGCACAGTGTGAGACACACTGCAGAACCTAGATAAGGTTTACGCGTCAAAAAAACACCAAGGGTTTTGACATGACGTTTAGTCAAAACTAGTTAGTTTACAAAAGTAATGGCATTTGTTCACCATGTACATAAGACCATGGGGGCTGTTAGGAGTAAATAATTCTGTGTTTTCCTCCATCTCAGGTTTGGCCTGCCTTAATCAGTTTTTGTTTATGTGTGACTGTCCTCAGTCTTAAATGTTACGGTTATGTCAGCGTGCAGCCGTGTGCGCGTGAGCAGATGAAACAGATAGAGAAAAGACAAAGAGTCCTTCTGTCCATAACAGAGTGTTCCTTATAAATTCATCGTAACATTTCTTGTCTATAAAGTCACAAGAATCGTAGTTTCTTTTACGAAGGACGTTTTAGTTCCATTAGTCTTCTTGTTTTTCACAATGTAGCGTCAGGGCCTTTTTCTACTTTTTTCTATTTACGTTTGTCCTTAACTTGATCTTTGTTAGCACATTAGCTCCACTTTACAGCAAACAAACTTTTGGTCACATGAAACAGATGTTTTTTAGCAGATGAATATGTACTCACATCTCTAGTCAAATCACAGACTGTTACTCGCCGGTTCGTCTTGTTACTCCACGCCACTGCTCCTCGTTCCTTCTCCCTGGTTTCCTCATGTTCTTTTCATGTTTCTGGTTTGGGTTTATTTTTGTTTCTTGGATTTTTTTTTTTTTTTTTTTTTTTGTTGCAAGTTTGATTTTTAATTAAATCTATAACAGAACTTTTAAGTCTCCTGCCTGCTGCATTTGGGTCCACACTTCAATCACACACATCGTGACAGACAGTGGTAATGCATTGGACTTTAAAACCACTCAGTCCACCATGGTCAGTTTGGGATGAATATATGTAATGAAAACATTTAAATATAAATAAAATAATAGTTTTTTTTAAGAACCACCATAACGGCAACTTTGTTACAAAATAAAATGGCAAATGAAGGCTAGCTCTCCCACACCTTGAAAACCTGCTTCACTGAAGATCAAGTTTTTGTATTTTCCTGTGTAGACAGATTTTACATTTAGCGAACTTCAACAAGCCTGAGGAGGCTAGCGAGGAAGTTAGCGTGGAGGCTAGCAGTAGGCTAGCATGAGGGCTATCAAGGAGGTTAGCATGGAGGTTAGGATGAAGGCTAGTATGGATGCTAGTCTAAAAAAAAATCACAGCATTCATAGCAAAGAGGCTAGTACAGAGGCTAACATGGAGAGTAGCATGGAGATTAACATGGAGGCTAGCTCTCCAACACTTTGAAAACCTCTGGGCTTCACTGAAGATCATGTTTTGTATTTTGCCGTTTATTATGTAATGATGATTGGAACATGTCATGTTTATTTCAAGGCTGATTGAGAATAATATTTGCTTTTGTTTAATATTTTAAATGTGGCACGGTTTGAGCCTTTTGCCAACAAAATGTGTCACTTTGACCCCGAGTGCTGCTGTCCGCGTGTTCACAGAGGCATGAAAGCAATCAAGAAAGACTGTAAAATCAAAGAATCATGGGAGATGAAAGAGGTCGGTGTCTTTCATAAAAAGAATCACTTCAGTTAAAATTTTACCATAGGTTTCATTTAAATGCGTTTTTAAAATCAGAATTGTTTTCACTTAAATGATTTTTCTGTGCGTTTTAATTTTTTGTTGTAATTTTGCATTTGCAACAAAGGCAAATGCTCTGCCCCTTTTATCCTTGATGCCCCTAGTGTCCTTTTTGAGTTTTTTTTAATTATTATTTTTTTTACATTTTTTTTTTAAATCTGTGTGTCAGGAGGCCTGGTTCTGCCCCTCAACAATGATATTTAGCTAAATATAGCAATTTAGAAAAATAGATGGTGTCTGGCAGCCCTCGGTCTAATAATGACTGAGGATTCTCAGTTCCTCTGCCTCCATGTTGTTCAGGCACCGGGTTAAAGCCGCTGCTGACGGGATCTGGGCTGGAGGTTCGAGGCTGTGAATAGAAGTTACTGCAGAACCTCAACTGCTAATGGAAGATTCAGCTCATACCATTTAGAGTTCACAAAATATCACATAAACATCAGCGAAAACACCGTACCAGTAATTTGAGCCACAGAATAAAGCCAAACATGCCACAATTAAATAAATCAAAATGTCCCAAAAGCATCGCAGGACTGCCAAAATATAACAATTTAGCAAAAATTTTTATATTTACCAGGTGGATTCCAGCATAGAGACGCAGCGCAGCGGCTTTAGCTCTTCATGCAGGGCCGGCCCAAGGTAATATGGGGCCTTACACAGAATCATGATTTAGGCTCCCCTCCTACCAAGAACCTCAGCATCACTAACAGTGTTTAAATATAGATTGAATGAAGTCTGGGAAAGGGAGCACAGTTTAATTTAGTTTAAAATCAATCTCTGATTATTGGTTATCATTTGCTCTGATATATTTGTGAACAAACCCAGCTCAAAGAGAAATATTACACCATATTGTAGCCATGGTAGCACAACAATCAATCGATTCCTTGCACTTTCTCAGAGTAAACTTCCTAATAAAATCCTAAATGTACTCCACCACAGTTTGGCGCCACGAACAGGATCTGGCGAGTTGGAGAGGTCGGATGCACTGGCCAGTCTGAGTTAGTCTTCAGTCTACCTCCAAGTTGAACGAGGGAAGTCCGAGGTCTCGTCCTTGCGACTGCTGACCGACCGACCGGATCCATAAGAACCTCAGTAATTTGCATCATCGGGTGAGGACTGTTTCAACTGGGTTTGTTCGTGTTTATTACTATTATTCTTCTTTAATATGTATATTGGAACAGGCTCAGACTGCTGGTGAACTAAGGATAAACTATCTAAAATGTAGATAGTGGGTGTTTATGCTTTTTTCACCTTAAATCCTTTGATCCGGAGAGAGAGCTAGTGAGATGTCAGCGAGGTGAACAGATTTGTGTGACAGGTGAGAGGGGAGGAGAGGAATCGGGGGGTGGGGGGCGTTCAGCAGAATAGAACAGCAGTCATGTCAATCACGTTCGCCGGAGAGAAACCTGCAAGCCTCGGGTCTTAATGAATCAACCGGTGTCGCCCTTAAGAAGACAAGCATGTGCACCACGCTTGTGTCTTGTCTGGTTCGATATAGAAGAGAAGCCGCAAAAAAAAAAAAAAAAAGAGGAGAAGAAGACGAGGAGTGATGTGGAGAATCTATTCTGGCCCTGAAAGTATCTGATGAGATTTAATATCGATCTGCGACGAGGAAGCGAGCTGCAGCGATGAAGTTAAGGTGATAAGATTCTTAAGTAAAACAGTGATTTTGAAAGTTGATGGAGGTGACGGTGATAGCCAGCTTTAGGGTTCAGTATTTCTGAGCACAAACATTGTTCTTTAAAAAAAAAAGTGAGAGCGACAGATAAAAACCATCAAATGTGTTCAGCATCCGTTGTAAAATCATCTGCTTGTTCACATTTCTAGCTTTCTACGGAGAAGACGATTCACGCAATTTCCTGTGATTCTTAAAACGAGCTCACAACCGAGGGCGAGATGAGATGAGCTGTGTGTGGGATAGAGGTTTTTGTCACTTGTGCACTTTTTCACTTTTCTATTTTTGCATATTTATTCAATGAAGACTTGAGCATTCAAATGTTTTTCCCACAGTACAAGCAGGAAAAGAAACCGTTTACTGCATCGTGGCTGACAAACGATGTTGAATCTGATGTACAGCTTTTGATTAAACTACTTTTTTTTTTCTGTTTTTTTTAAAGCTAAAACTCTACAGTTCATTTCCAGTTTAAAACAGAAGTGATTTAACCTGAATAAAATGGAACTATCTGCATCTAAATCAAATTTTTTTCTGATAAAAGCAGGATTGTTTGTCTGTGCTTTCTTTTTTTTTTTTACACATTAACTTTAGATTTAGGAGAACAAGCAGCAGCTCACCCAGGATGCAGTACATGTGACAACTGCAACGTGGTGACTGAGCAATTTGGGCATGACGCTTATTCATCCTGCAGGATTTAAAGATTTTCCCAATGAAAGCCAATAGTTCCTCCTGCGGTACTCGGGGGAATCCCATTTCTCCAGCTTTACTCTTGATTCCGGGTTTGTATGACTTGTGTTCACTTAATATGAATTGATGGAAAGTCATGGAGTCCCTTTTCCAAGGTTCATTGCGGTACAAATCATCCTGCTCTTTAAAGGGCTTGGAGCCCAGAGTCGCTAATAAAGCAACAGAAAGACATTTCGCTTTGGAATCTTATAAGCCGTTTCCTCTTCTCTGGCAAAGAAAATGGGGATTATGCAGCTGTGGTATTGTTTCTACTTTTTTTTTTATGGCTGGATTGCTGAAATACGGAAACTGCTGAACCTGAATAAACTTTCAATGCAATTAACGTCCGTTTCTTTTTTTGTGTGTTCGCCAAAGAACTCCCGGTTGTTCCAGCCCTCGAAATACGTTTTAGGCGCTGAATGTGGATTTGTAATTATTGTAGTGTGTTATGACATTGCCTGGAGGAGAAGGTGAAGCGTTTAAATTTTTTGGAGTTGGTATTATTAATGCATGGCCTTATCAAAAGTATTTTCCTACTTCTTGCCATGAAGGCATCCCCAGGGTCGTGTGTTTATTTTATAAATCTGCTACAAAAAATGTCACTCATGATGAGAGACACCAACTGTTTATTTTTTTTTTTTTTTCTCCTGATATTATGATTTGGTTTGTTAGATGTCTTAGTCATATCAAGAAGCAACGTATTTTTTTTAAGAGGTCAGCTTTTCTGTGCCTGAAGCATTATTACACTGACATAGCACAGTATGTATTATTAAATTACAGTTGCACAAAGCACTGCAAGAATATGCTTAAATATAGGGATGCAGCATGCGAAACGGTTGCCGAGCCTCATCTGCAGGCAGCGCCTCTCCTCTGAGCTAATGCCAAGGTGGAATTTGCTTTAACAAAATAAAGAAAGAACAAGCAAAGTCAATTTTGTGTCAGATAAAATCAATTGCCTCATTAAGGGAACAAGAAAGATGCGATTAGCCTTGGTATTACATTAGGACAGAGTTTTTTTTTTTTTTTTTGTTTCTTGTTTGTTTGTTTTGTTAGTTTTTATTATTTATGTTCTTGCATCATTCAGATGCACAGTGGGGAAAGGAATAAGGTAAAATTCATTTAAGACACATTGAGGCAAGATTTAAAGTGCTTTTTCGCTAATTTTTGGGTCAGTTCTTTAACCAAATTTTATATATATATGTATATTTTTATTTTTTTATTTTAATCATTCAAGCAGCAAAGGCTCCTGGTTTAGGGGTTAAAAAGGGACAATGAGCTATAGAGGGAGGACGAAAACATGAAACATCTGGAAAAGAACAGATCCAACAACTACAGTTAAACTAGCAACAATTAGCAAAACAGAACTACATGCCGTTTGTGAATTACTTTGCTGGCTGAAAATGTGATTTATTTTATAAAAAAGTAATTCAAATTGGCCGTAAGTTTTTACTTCTTGTGCTGAAATCAGTCATAGTTCACTCTTGAGTGACTTAAGTGAAAAAGGTTTTTTTTTTTTTTATTTATTTTAATTTTTATTTAATTGTCAAGTTCTGGACTGAAAAACTTGTGCTTCAGTAAATAGTGCTTTGGAAGAATATTAAAATTGAACTTTTCGACATTAGGACAAATTGGCAATCACAAGCTATTTTATAGATTTTTAGGCGATAGACCAATACAAAGCATCACACAACTGTAAAGTAGTGAAATAAAAACGATACAAGAACTTTTGTTCAATGTGCGCAATATTATTGAAAAGCAATAATTGTTGGCCAATATATTTTACAAAGTTCTGAAATTTTATTTTTCATGCTAATGCAAAATTTTGCAAGTAGGACAGACAAACGCAGCACCAGAAGCTCACAGTAGACACAAACGACTTTGCCAAAAATGCTAAAGGTCAAAGAGTAGGAAGCACAGATTAGAAAGAGAGGGGAAAAAAAAAAGAAATCTGGCCTTTAAGGAAGCCTTTATGGAAGCGTGGTAAGAAAATAAAAAAAGCTATTGTTGATAAAAAAATAAAATAAAAAAAAAACATCAGAAATGCTACTTGTAGTTTACCACCAGCCGTGGTGGGTTCACAGGACACATATAGGAGAAGGTGCAATAAATAAAACTGATGCAAGGTGGAAATCTAACACTACACATCAACCCACCCGTCATGTCATGAAATGATGCAGTCAAAGTCTAGGCTTAAGTTTAACTGAGGCAGTACTTTGACAATATATTCTTAATCCAATCTAACAGAGCCTGAGCTATTCTGCAATGAATAATACCGACCAGTGGAAGGCCGCTCAGCAAGGAGGAAGCCATTATTAAAGAAAACAACAAAAAAACTAAATATTTTGGGGTGCAGTGTGCCAAAACTCAAAGGAAAGAACACCTTTATGTTTGGAGACATGCCCTGTGGTTTGATGAAACAAAAGTGAAACTGTTTGGCCATTGTCAGATTTGGAGGGAAAAGGGGGATAATTGAAAGCCGGAGAACTTTAAACTTTAAAGTATGACAGTGTCATATTGAAGGGCTGCTTTTGCTGCAGGAGGAACTGGTGCACTTCATAAAATAGATACCATCACAAAGAAAGAACACTATGATCGATGTTGGGGTGATCATCACACACTGATGTGTGGCGGTGTTGGAGCTACAGCCAGTCTTTCTTCTCACTGGGATAAAAATCAAAGCCAGGGATAGTTGAGCCTGGATCGACTCCCTAACCTGTCCTTCCCCCCCAAAGTTAAAACACTCACTTCCAGTGGGCTTGACTAAGCTTCTGCCAAATCTCCAGGAGTCGTGGGGAGCCACCGCTCAGCTGATTTTCTCCCTCCCCTTTCTCATTCTCTTATTCGCCTTCAAAGTAAATGTTGTACCAGAACAAACAGGCGGGCGAGCTTCGGCACACTCCGTATTCCAAACACAACGGGCTCTACATCAGTCAAGACATTTCATATTAAACACAATTTATCACAGGGACGAGGGGAAAGAAAAAGGTCGGAGGGAATAATAAAACAAACACCGCACAAATCGGGAGTCGGCAGTTTGGGCCACGAGCTCGAGACACGTCACAATCTCAATCTCCAACAGTGGGAGGACAAATCGCCTGAGAGGAGGGATTAGGGATGTGAATCACTGATGGAATAAAAGCCTCTTGTTGTTGCTTTGTTATTGTCACTGCCATATTTACATGTTAAAAAATGGAAATCTTTTGTTGGGTGCCGGCGTGAAAACCGCTCTCCCATGAGTCAGCTGCGACGGTAAATATTCATGACTTGATGTGGAAAGCGGCGTTTAGGTCCGGGACGGAAACTAAGTAAAAACAGGGATTAGCGGAGGTGACGGGGTTGATGAATTTGAACGTTTCGGAGATTACGCTTTTTGATAGGAATAATGCTTCGTAGGCAGATTTATTCAGAGCACTCGGCGAACGATTAGATTCGCACTAGTCGCCCTCATCATCCATACAGAAGAGAGGAGCGCCGGCGAGCCGCGGCTCCCCAGAGCTAGGGTGGCATTCGGTTTTCTACTGTCGAGGGGGGGAATTGATCCACAAGGTGAGACAAGTATAAAAACTGTCAATAGAAGGTCAGGAGCGCTCCACTGCCGAGCATACAGAGTGTGTACTAAGCCTCCTGTGCAGCCATGCAGCGTTGATCAATTTCATATGAGAGGGTTGTACACATCCAACTGAATCACCTTGCAGCTTTGCATTGGATCGTCACAGACGCTAATTCTCGTGTGTATTGGGTGAAAGAAAAGTGCTTCCAAGAGTGGATTAAAAAGTTTCTGACAGCCGAATACAAATGCGGTGCTTCTAAAAAGCGTTTGCTCTATTTGATGACCTGTTTCAGGTCATCAAACACATTTTCACATCAGTAACAATCTGCGCAAAAAAACGAAAACGCAACTCCTAAATAGTTAGAAGTTGGAGACATGTTTTTAAGGTATCAGAATTAAATTAAAAGGTATCCGAATTAAATTAAACGGAACTCCATACCTCTTTAAATCATAAGTGTGGTTAGTGACTCCATTATTAGTAGCCTCATTCAGCCCTGTGGAATCAACAAGTTACTAAGATAGATCAAATGCAACAACTCAAAGTAGGCAAAAATATCTTAGGCCATGAAGGCGCCATACCCTAACACCGTACAATAACAGCATCCAGAGGAAGATCAAGGTCAAGACCATTGATGACCAAAAATACCCTTCTCACATTAGCCAGGAGCATCCTGCTGACTCCACAGAGGTCAGCTAAAATATTCTGTGAACTGATGAAGTAAATGTTGAACTTCTTGGAGAACGTCCAGTCATCAGTTCAGGAACTGTGTAGTTAGTGCAGGAATGCAATGCTCCGAACCTCACCAGAAAATCCACCTCTGAATGGCTCAAACAAAAAAAAATGAAGGTTTGGGAGTGGCCTAGTCAAAGGTTCATCTTAAATCTAAAGAAGACGAGAGTTCTCCATTGTGGCTGAATTGAAACAACTCTTTAAAGACGGGACTAAAATTTTGCTGTATTACATACTCACTGCCAGTTTTTGCAAATGCCTAATAGTAGTTGTTGCTACCAGGAGTGGCACAACCTGTTAAAAGGCAGAAGGGGTAATTTCTTGTTCATATAGGGTAAAATTGATGTGGATATTTATTTACCTTTAAAAAAATAAGATCATCTTTTTAAAACTGCTTTTAGCATTTCTCGTGTTGTCTTTGGCTGACATTAACATTTGTTTTATGATCGGAAACAGGTCACAACAACAACAAAAAAGGAAAAACTAGACAAATTTATAAGGCTGTATGGTTTTTTTCTTCTTTGTGTTTGTTGCATGGATACGTTCTGGTCACTTGTGCAACTTACAGGGGGAAAAAAAGAGAGAAAAGTTTCTTGATAAAGACAAAAAGACTCAGTTTTGTTTCCTAGACATTGTCTGTTCAACTAAAAGTAACCACTGCATACAAGGTGCACACGGTTACAGTGAGAAGAAAGTTCAGGTGAATTCCTCTTATTAATGTTTGACTTTGATCTGGTTTATTTGATGTGCGCTACCGAAAGAATGAGTTCCACCTTTTCTTCTCCCTCTTTGACCCGTTTCCTGCTGACATCCTGACATCAAATAAACTGTGTCTTCTTGAGGAGGAGATTGAAAGGCTGCTCTACCATAGTGTGGTCTAAATAAGAGAAAATTTCCTTTTAAATTGGCTTCAGGAAGCCAGTCGTCTGATTGCTACTTTACTCTCAGTGACAATCATGGGAGGAAAATGAGTCTAAATCAAAGAAAGGACCAACCTTTTAGACATAAATGACTGCTCCCCCCCCATCAAATTGCATTTCTGATGTTATGTAGAAATAAACATGGAGACTTAAGCCATGGCAACAATACACTGAGGTTTAGACTTCGCTCGATGTTCATGCCAAGATCTCGCAATACATCACAATGATGATATTGTAGACCGAAGTTTGGTTTGAAGATGCTTTCTCGCAGTTGGCTAAATACAGAAAGTTATAATGCAGCATCCATATGAACCTTTTCGGACTAATAGTCTCATGCAGTTTTGCGTTCAACATATTATTTATAGTATTATTGATATATATATATATATATATATATA
>CAEGAE010017650.1:0-21779 GCA_903067095.1 Girardinus metallicus | reverse complement strand
TATATATATATATATATGTATATATATATATGTATATATGTGTGTGTGTGTGTGTGTGTATGTTTTTTTTTTTTTTTTTTTTTTTTTTTGCTAAATGATGTTCCCTGAACAAGGTGCCCACATGAACAACTAAAGTGATGGTCTGCAGCAATTTAGCATCTGCTTTCACTTCCATAGACCAAATTTCATCCATGAACCGTCTTGTTACAAGGCAGCAGTGCCAGCCACTGCTTCATGCCACGATAGGAAAACATTTTAGTAAGCTTTACACAATGCATCAGATTTTGTTGATTCTGTATACTGGATGCATATCATATGACTTTTCATTGCTTGTTGCCTCTCATATGATTTCAGCTTTAGCTAACCTTCTATAAACACGCAGCAAACCAGAGATAATGCAGTGCGTGGGGTAAGAAGCAAATGGCTTTTATTCTGTCCAACTTGTTTTTCAGTTACCCTGTGGGTAATTACTCCGCCACCACCAACCATGACCAAAAAAAAAAAGCCACGAGCATTCCCAGTGAGTGACTCGGTAGTCTTATCGTCATCGCTACATGACCTTTAACAAAGACGTAGATGGTGCGTCCTAATCTCCATCATCCTCAGTCCGTAGAGGTTATATCAGAGGGGCACAGGAGGCACAGTCTGCTACCCTCACCATCTGATAACACCCTGAGCAGTAACTCTGCTCTAACACAAGAACAGGATTTACACTGAGAGTTAGAAGGTTGGTGTTATTTTATTTATTTATTTTTTATTTTTTCATTTTTCAAGGAGTTGAGCAAACCTTTAGGACTGTGCTGGGTTCCAAATGCTCTCCCTCCACCAGAGCCTCTGATAAATCCCTGTACGATGAGGTGGTGAGATTATTTTGCCACAGACCAACTGGAGATGCAATTCACTTAAATGTGTTGCAGGTTCGTATTTTTAGTTAGGTTCACTGCCCTCATACTTCCGATTTGTTTATGGAGCTAGTATGGTTGTTAGGTGATGTAGCCAGTTGTTGCCAGTTCTGAGTTAGCTACCAAATTTAACAAACATGGCTGTGGTGCAAGAAACTCTTGCACCGAATTGTTTGACTGACGTCCGTATTAAATCTGTTTTGAATACTCGCGTACCTCCATGAAGTGAAGAATGCCTGAGTCTGCTGGGACCTTTAGGTTACGCATCCACAGGCTTCTTGTTGTCTGTCCAAAATACACATTAAATGAATAGACTCTCAAAAAATGATAGTGACAGAAGACTTTGTATGTCTGCTTATTAAATGTTGGGTGGTTAGACTGGTTGTATTTAAATGGATGTGACTGCTATGAAACAACCTTACATTTCTGCTTTGAGTCAGTTTCCTGGGCTGCCTGCAAGGTGCCTACAGAGGCGTTGATAGCATTTCCTTGAATCAACTGCATTTTTTCTTATGATAGATGACAATCTGCTTGTTCAACTTTCTCATTCAGAGAGTACACTTTCATTTTTGATGACATCAAACCCTATATGGACTACCCTAAAGGCTGCTTGTTTTTCCCCTTGCTATTACATCTGTTCACGAAAAACTGTGCCATATCCCATTAGGTTGGAGCATAATTTAGTTTGCTGATGATACAGCCTTCCACTGCCTTCTTTCAAAATAACGAGCAGGAACATGCTTCTGTTGTGGATGAGTTTCTAAATGGTGCGAAGTGTCTCACCACCAGAGATGCCGACTCATTTTAGAAACAATCAACGTAGCAAAACATCCTGTCTGAACGTTATCAATGGGCAGCCCGTAGCGTTTGCTGCAGAGCGTCTCGAAGGTTGTTCTACTGAACAGGTTGAAGTTGGGCCAATATATAGAAGTCATTCAGAAATAGGGGAGCTTTTTCTTAAATTGGTTTCTTCTGATATTGACTAAAATACTGACAATTCTCTGCAGGAAGGAAACTAGCACTTGCTTCCAGTAGTCTGCTGTGTAGCCACTTGGAACACACTCACAGAGAGATATTCAAACAAAGCGAAAAATAATTGTAGCTCATTAAAATCATCCATTTCTTATTGCTTTTAAACAGTTATCCCTCAGGTAGATGGGTCTGTAACCCAGCTGATTAAAATACAGGACAAAACCCATAATTTGCCCCGAAACCAAAATGGTTTATAAACAATAATTGAAGACAGTTTTTGAATTTTTACCCTTTTTTTTTTTTTTTTTTTTGTTATGATTAGCACGTCTGAGCAGTAAAGCCTTTTTTATGTGTGTTTTATGAGAAGATCTTTGAACATGTCATACATTTATAATAGCGTTTCTCTATAATGGATAACCCTCAGTGCATTACTGGATTATACACATGGAATCCATGAACTGCAGAGGAGGCTGTTGTTGTGTCTGCATGTTGGGATGCAGATGGCGCGTTGTAAGAAGGTGAAAAGGTAACTAATGAGACTCAAAGATTGCAAAACAGATATTTGCTGGCAAACAGACTCAAATCTACATTGAACCGAAACGAAAGGATCGAAAAGGTGACTCGCACGCACGTAAATGAAGCGGGGGGGAAAAAAAAAAAAAGAAACGGCAGAGAAACGAAACGACCGCCAGCTGCAAAACGACGCCCGGAGATGCAGAAGGATCGCGTTGACAACTTGCTGCATGTGATTGTGTCGTCTCCTGCAGTTTCACTTTGGGTCTCTTGCTGCTGTGTAGGAGTGATCAGGAACCTTTTAGAAGCCTGTTCTCAGGAGCCCGCTGTGTCCCAGTTTGTCTCTGTCACCTTTCAGTGCAAGAGGATTTCATAATGCTCGGCATAGTTGATGTGTGGGCCCTCAAAAGTGACTAATCTGAGGGAACTTTTCTCTTCCCTGAGTAGACAAGTGGCATTATTACCAGTCACTTTTATTTACCAGCCATAATTACACAGAAGTGGGAGGAATGGCAGATTGTTGGACTGTAAATGTCTTCTTTTTTTTTTTTTTTTTTTTTTCCCTGCAAAAACAGGTTTTCAAGTCCAAAGGTCACCCTGAGAACAGACTCAATCTTCACCTCAAACAAACCATGACAACCGGCTGCATTTATCTGCTCTAGGGTCATATACTTTACCCATCTAGACGCAGAATTTTCCACGGCTGCGAGCTATGAGTTGCTGATTGTTTCTGCCTGTTGATCTCTGACAGTCTGGGCCAGCTCTCTGCCTTCCCCCCCAGCCCACTCCGCCTCTATTTTTTTGCTTTTTATTCCCCCCCCCCTCCACTCCCCTCATTTGTCTTTCTCTGCCCGTCTCACAGCTTCCATCACGTCAGTTCCGGACTATCACTTCCCAATGCCGTGCAGTTATTTCATCCTCGCTTCTGCATCCGCCGCTCCGCCCTCTCCTCCCCCTCCTCCCCCACCTTTCCCACTCGGCGTCCTTGTCCTTCAGCAGCTCGTCTCTGCTTTTGCTGCCCACACTGAAGACTTTGACTGACATGCAACGTTGCTGCGTGAAGAGCGCTCCGTCAGTGAGCTGAGGAGCTAAACAACACTGTATCCCGTTAAAAATAAATTCATATAATCTGCTTTTAAGTTTTCTTTAAGTAGCAACCATCAAGCTCTGCTTTGAAACAGATTTATCTTTAGGAAGCTTTAATCCGTATGATTTTGTTTTTTTTTTTTTATGTTTTCATAGGATTTAAACTGTGTGCCCTTGTCTGACTCCTTGTTAGCGTTGGTTTCAGCAGTGCTATTTTGCCTGTCCCAGAAATACTAAATATTGCAGCTTTTCACAGGAGTGTTATGTAACCACACATTCATCTCTTTGCTGCTTGAAGCAGAATTACATTTCTAAGGAACCACTGACGTTTAAATGAATTTCAATTTCAGGATGTAACTGCCTGTTATCCCTGCATCTCTTAGGTCTGATGCCAAATCGGTTTGGGCTTCTATATTGTCCTGAAAATATAGATTATTTTTTTTTTTTTTTTACTTGTTAAAGTGTTTTCCATAACAGAAACAATATTTTCCATTTCCAGTTTTTGTCATCTGAGAGATTCGTCCATCGTCTCCATGCTTAATCTTTACAGCCTCACAGATGACCTGGTGCCCGTCTTGAGTGGTTCAGTTTCAGGTCAACAGTACATCACAGGGCTAATGCAGAAATAGTTAGGATTCAATTTATTTATCTATTTTTTTTGTCTCGATAAATTTCCAAAAATTCTCGGTAAACCTCACAAATAAATCAAGCCATTATCTTTGGAGTGAAACTACGTGTATTAAAAATAACGTCTTGATTTTTTTTACTTGTGTCAATGTGTGCTATGACCAATGTTTAACAAATGAACGTGCTACTGTAATCGACTTTCAAGCCGGAGAGCTAATTACCATAAAGCTTTGTCACAGATGGTTCCCCTCATCCTAGGAAAGCTCCTACGTAGAAGTGGGAGCTAAAACAGTTTTGTAAATCGCAGTTGTCTGAAGACTTCAAACAAAAGAGGGAAATATATTTTTCACCTGTTTTCTGCTTAAAGGACAATACTGGAAGCATCCAGGAGGTGTTAAACAGCTGATGAATGTTTGTTTGATCCCAAATTCTTATATCTAACATATGTTTTTTTTTTTATTATTATTATTATTATTTCAGTGCCATATATGCAGTGCAGAGGTAAACAGACAAAAACTGAATAAAAGTTGCATTATCCTTTAAGACTTCCCTTGTCCTAGTCCTCAGAGAACTCTGATTGGTTCAGATGTGTGTCAGGCCCCAAAAGTGAGTACACCTTCAACCTTTTCAAAGATATTTTATCATATCCTTTTAAGGGACAACACTACATGACATTTTGATACAATTTAAGGTGGTCAGTGTGGAGCTTGCATAATAATATCTAAACCATTAGCAACAACAGAGAGTACAGCCCTGTAGCAGAAGGGCTGAGATTGTGCCCAATAAGCCTTTTTTCCCCTCTCTGGTGTGATGTGACTTATTACGGTTAGAAGATCTCAGGTGAGATCGGGGAGCAAGTGTGTTATATGTGGCGTTATTGCTCTCACACCCTCTCTCATACTGGTCACTGGAAGTTCAATACGACAAAGAACTTTCTGAGCATCTGACCAGAAAAAACAGCACTGCGGCTCCACATGAAGCAGCGTTTGAGAATACTTGTGGAGCGTCTCGCAGGACATTTTTGAAACACGGAGGACAGTTTACTCGCATGGCTCAGGTTCACCTGAGGGTATTGTAGTGAACGCTAATATTTGCATATTTTAAACTGTTGTTTAAAAATTTTATGGAGGTAATATTTTTAATTAATAATAACTCCAGAAAGAAAATAAATAACTTCAATTACAATTATTTTTGTTTTTTTATGTATTCATCATGTTTGTCTATCTGTGGCTCTCTTTGTGACAGCTCCGCTGCCTTCCTGGGCTTTTATTTTGGTGTGACACACCATTAAAACCTCCCTGGTCACTCCTGCTCAGCAGTCTTAATGAGCCACTTAATGTAAACACTAGCATTCAAGAGCTATTGCCTTTAAATATTTAAAATATGACGCAATAAATTAAAACTCACTCAGGGGTTAAACACTGTGGCTGTCGCTCACGTTAATAAATATCGCTAGTCCATGAACCTGCAACTCTGGATGTCACTGTAATTCGACGCAGTTTTTGTCCTTTTTGCAAATGCAACATTCGTCAACACTCTGCAGTGCTGCGGTTTTCTAGATTTTTCTAAAATGGCGATCAATACATTTGCAAGGTTAGCAGAGGAGCGGTGAACATGTTTGACGATTTTAATATTTTCGTGGGACAATATTAATTCACGTTGGTACTTACACTGACGTGTTTTCACAAGCATTGCATAAAGAAGGCGTAGGCTAAAGCTACAAGACTAAGATTAAGTTTTTTTGGTTTAGGTGGCGTCTCGTGTGTGTGTGGGCGTGTGTGTGTGTGTGTGGAGGCAACCAGGAGAGGAGTACAAAGATGCCTACATTCGAGCATGGTGGAGGGAATTTCATGGTTTGGGGCTGTACGTGTGTTGTGGGGAGTTATAGTTCATTAGTTGTGAAATATTTAACAAAAGTTCTTTCTCCTTACTCCTTACTGATCCAAAGTGACCTAACCAGGAAAGGTTTAGCAGGTTTTGATGTCAGACTGGGAAAAAAAAAAAAAAAGTTTTCAAAGGCTGGTTTTAATTGTACCTCTGTTTTCATTCATTATGAAAAATCATAATAACCTTTCAAGAACTCCGACCAGCTAATAAAATTTGCACCATAAGGAATATCTATGGCTGTGGGGGGAAAATAAATAAATAAATACATTTCCAGGTTGTTTCTCCGAGTATTGCTTTCCTCTATCAACACAAAGGCAAATTAGATGTATAATTTATTTAATGAAAGCCAGAAGCTGTTATAATGGGGAAAATCATAGCAGCAGCTTGATGGCTATTAAATGTCTGAGGGAAAAACATTTCTGTGAAAGTGTACCTCTGCCTGATATAAACATGTCTTTTTTTTTTCTCTTTTCTTCATATGCTATTATTACTCTTTCCGTGTCCCTGCCTTTTCATAAGGACTAATAAATCTTTGTCTCGGTGCAAACGATATCTTAATGGATACTATCTAAATAGATCTTAGCCCTGCTCTTCAGATATTAGGTTTTTGTTAGATTACAGCTTTGCGGGATCTTCTCTTTTTATCAGTGTGATTTTATTGCAAATCTATCACGGATGGAGAAGTTCACACCCATCAGAGGCGGTGAGCAGAGTGACAGCAGACGAGCTTTCTTGACATAGTCCCGTGTTGACAGTGAAAGCCAATATCCTTGGTATTTGTCCAACACAGTTTCTCATTTCGAGGTCAAAATCACATTACGGTATCGTGCCGTGTGACAGCGGGGCATTTATCGAGGCTTAGGAAATGAGTGAGATAGGTGCACATCATTGGATCCCCCCTCCCAGAGTAAAGCTGCCAGGCTAATGCACAGAAAAGAGGGGGGATGATTTTTGGTAGTATCTGTCTCTTAAAAAAAAAAAAAAAAAATGAGTGCCTTGGTTACACACATGTTACATGAGACGTTATAAAGGCACAGACCAACGATTTCCCCTGCATGAGCCAAAATATACCTCTGACGCGTGTCATAGCACCAGCTCTGCGTCCCTGATTTGAACTCTTTCTGACAGATTTCAATGCTTTCCGACATGTAACGAGGTGAGTGGGTGCATTTGGGATGTTGTGAGTCTTTAAACAGATTAAATTACCTCTGTTGCTCAGCAAACCTTCTTATTTTTATTTTTATTCCAGAAAAAAAAAGGAAACGCAATGCAACACATGAATTGCACGAGGAGGCGATCTGTAGATGTTAGCTTCAACTCACCCCCGAGCCCTGAGCGGTGCACAGGCACCTGGCTTTATGAAGATGTTTAAGAATTACTATGAAGATGCATGCATAAAGTTGAGCTTTAACTATTCACCTATCATAATTTAGATGTTGTTGCAGAGCTTTTGTGATCTCCCGGATGAATCGTCAATGGACTCCTGGAGTAGTCCATTAGAGTAATTGACAGCTTTAGAGAAATGTCAATTACTCTATAGCTACTCCAGTTAGGGCAAACTGTGTTACTTTTCAAGGTTAGTAACCTGGATAATGATGGTATTCTACTTCATTTAGTCTGACCTGAGCCGACCTGAGGTTTTTGCCCTCTTGACAACCTCAGAAAGACAACCCAACACTTTGGCATGAACGAGCCCCTCTACTGTGGCATCATCGTCTGCAAACACAACACTCGCATTTGCCCCATTGTGTGAACGAAGAGCCATATGCTGACAGTGCTAACAAGCAGCACGGTTGAGGCGTGTGTCAATTTTCACTGCTAAGCCGTAAGTTTAATCAAAACGGAAACTTTTAAGCCTTGTCTTAAAGGTTGAAAGAGTGCTTAACCTGAGGAAACACGGAGTTGCTTCTGTAAAAGATGAGTGTGGTAGCTACACCTCTGTCTCCCTTTAGCCTCTTAGAACATGAAATGCTGTTCTTGGAAAGTATACATTTGAGATGTTTAAGATAAAATGGAGTCTGAAATATTGTTTAAGCTCCTCGCCACGGTGCCGTCAGATTGCCTTCCGTTTTGATTCGGCATTGTAGAAGAGAGATCCGTTTGCCTCCGTGGAGTTAACAAGCAGCCAACATTCATTGTCAGCTTATGTAAGACAGTGGCCAGCGGGGGAGCAAAGTGGAGAGGAAAAAAAAAACAGTGATAAAGCCCGGCGCATATGATTGCATGAGTGAGCGATGGTTGTGTTTGTGAGTGTAATTGGATGCGGGTGTGTTTGTGTACTGTTCTGCCTGTACGTAAAGTCCCAGGCCTCTGCCTCCTTCCTCTCACGCTATCAGGGTCTTCATTTTTCCTTCCCCGTTTTCCAGTCGGAATAAGATAAGTGGATCAAACTTTTTTTGGAGCCAACGCAGAGGCCAGACAAGAATTTGCTCTCCATATTTTCTGGAGGCCATTCCTTTATCTCTAATTATGCAATAAAAAAAAGAAGAAAAAAAAAACTGATATGCCAAATCCAGGCGAATAATATCTTTTGAATCTTGGCTGTATATTGGAAATGTCTGACCATTTATTCACTCTCTAGCTGAGTGCAGCCTCTCCTTAGCATCTGTTCGGTCAGTCTGTTCAGCCGTGGTTTTTTGAAAGCTATTTTCCACCTCTGAGTGGCTTTGAACTGTGAGAGCTGTTGAGTTTTGTGTGATCGTGATGATGTCTGTGCAGTTGGGATCATTAAGAAAATGTGGGCTGGTATAAAAGCCATATGTTGTTGTGCTTGTGTTCCAGCCTACTGTACCATATTATAAGTTGTTTTACAGCGGAGCTATCATAACAAAATTACTTTTAGCACCTGTACTACCAATGTTTACATTGTCAAGTAAACGTAACTTACACCTTCAATGTTTTTTTTTCATCAAACTGTAACTGTGAAGAATGTACTAAAGATATATATTATGCAGTGCATTTAATCTTTGCTTTCTTTGCCACAATGAAATGGTTCAGATCAGACAAATGTTATCAAATGCACCATAAGTCTTCAAGTAATGATGATTAACCACATATGTAGGTGTGATTTAACTTGCCCAAGCTTCACTGCGTCTATGAGATCTAGTTGATTTGCCATTATTAATGGAACCATGAACTCTGCTCTTTTGCACAAATACTGATGGGAATGTTCGGCCATCAAGGATACTTGAACTTGACAGTAGAAATATGATCCAAAGGATTAAACCAACCTTTTTGAACAAACTAAATTCCCTCAACGGTAGCCAAGCACTTTAAATCATACAATAATCCCACTGTATCTGCACCAGGAAGCAGGTTGTATCATCTCTGGCATTGTCAGTTTCTCTCTCAAATCCCCGTTTAACATATCCAATCATCATATAACTATTGTTAATAAGAGAACATGTCACATTCAGCTGTGAGTTACTGTCGACACCAGCGTGCTCAAGAATAGATAGTTGCTGCTTTCATGGAAAGGCTACTTACTATTGCATAGCCATGGAAGCCACACACATTATTATAAACTAAACAGTGCGACTGTATAACTGTTATCACTATCAAAGTCTGTCAGCTAAGAACTGACAGAAGTGGTCACCCACATTTAAGTGAAGCCAGTGGATATCATCAGTTGGTGACAACCTGCTAAGCCAACTATTTTTTCCTATTATAGCTTCCTGTGTTCTGAATCGACTCCCTCCTAAATTGGTTTGCGTTGCACCTCAGAAAGTGCTTTGTGCATGCGTTCATTTGTAGTTAGAGAAAGCAATTGATGCTGTTCAAATAGGAAGGTGGCTCCATGACAATTTATTCATGCAGAAAATAAAAAAAAAAAAAAAAGCAGCTGCCTTCTGTCAGGGCACTATTACAAAGTATTTGATCATAGAGTTTGTGTGGCAGCTGAGCTCATGGGCCTGAAGAGGCAAGCAAATGGAATTGGAGTTGTCTCCAAGTTCATAAAAGCGCTAAGAAAACTAATTTTCACAGAGCAATAGTGGCTTAAAGTGATTTACCTGTACTGAACTGCCATGGCACAGACCATTTGATGAATCTGCTGTCAGTTTGCCACCTTACTGTCAAAGTTAGTTTTGTCGTTAAATGGCTATTAATGTCTAAAAACATAATGTGCAATTGTTGTACCAATAATTTGTGTTTTTTCGTAGACTTTTGAACTGGTTCACATTCTGGTTGGATAAATCGGTAACACTTAAAGGGGTGTGCAAAAGACTGACATTACAATGTCATAAAAATAGCACCCGTCATATACATGAAGGAGTCTTCATGATCATTTATGACTGCTGTCATGAAGTGTCATTCAGCAAATAATGACACTTTATGCAAAATTGACTCGTTTAATTGACTTTTAATGTAACTTTTAATGCAACTTTGCATAAAAATGTATTTACCAAATAATGCTAGGTTGACACTTTTAATGCAACTTAAAATGCAAATATGCATTAACAGTGTCATTATTTACCAAATGACACTTCATGGCAACAGTCATAAACATTCGTGAAGACCCCTTCATGTTCATAGCAGGTGTTGTCAGTCTTATGTAAAGTGTTACCAATAAGTATCAGGTTACCACAGCAACAAACAATTTTGCTTTGTCAAAATCAAGTGCTATTATGGATTCAACTGTTTTAAGTCTACCAAATCAGGACTGAGGAACGTGAAAATGGAAAGATGACTTTATGCTTTTCCCACGTCTTGGATTACTATTTTAAGTCACACATTTTAGACTAATGGTTGCAGTAATTATATGTGCAAATTAGAGGTTAAAGGCAAATGGCATTTTTAAAAGAAACGAAGGTCAAGACAGTGGAACAAGTTGCTTTAAATTATTCTATTTTTCTTCCACATGCCACCGAGTGTTTGGCACATTTTCATCTGTTCAAAATGAATGTGCATGTGACGCACATGCTGTGAAACATTTAATACTCCCCGAGTCCGTGTGCAAGATACCAACCTCATATGATACCATTCTGCAAGTCTTCCACCACTTGCTTGTACAAAATGACAGTATTAATTCCTTTACTGTGAAAGTAGACGGGGCATTTAATAATCTTTATTAAGGTCTGCTTGTATGTATTAGTTCACGTCTCTCATTAATCTAATCTGCCAGTTTACTTTCCACACTTTAGATTTAGGAACACTTAGATATTGAAACGTTTGTTTCGAGGAAAAGCAATAATTGTGCCAGAGACTATTTCACCTTTACAGTGTTAACCCTGCATGACAGATGAAGCAACTATGCACTATGTGCTTCCGAACTGGTGACTGTTGTCAACTGTTGACATGAAATTGGCCCAAACATCTTACGTGTGATTTGTAGACAATCTGACCACGTGTCGACTATATTGATTTTAACCATTTGAGTGAGATGCACCATTGACAACACCAAAGTGTGCCACCAGAAGGATGGGCCCAGACCGGACCCTACAGATCAATTGTATTGATTATGTTGGTCTTTTTTGGGAAGTAAAAGGGGCAATACATCTTCTACTCAATCTTGACATATCTATAAATCAGTTCTGATTTATGAAACTTGTTTCTTCTTTATAAATATTCCCAAAAAATATTATATCATTCTCATGAACTCATTATTTTGTATTGTCCCATCTCAAGAACTGAATTTATCATTGCACTCTTGGTTACCACAAATGTTGTCTTTTCATGCCAAAATAGACAACTCTGGAAAATAGCATCACAATAAAACACCAAGAACTCCAATTTGCTCTTTTTGTCAGAGAAGTTTCTTTGATTAGTTCTACCAAATTAGTTTTACCAAATATTGAATTATTTAATTTTAATTATTATTTTTTTTATTGACGAGCTAGGCTGTGTTTGTTGTTGTTTGCAGTAATTAGCAGATGGAATCTGAGCAAATTCTTCTTCAATCAGGTCTGTCCACTGCTGCAAGGTCTCTAAATGTCATGAGCACTCACTGCGAAATTGCAATTAAGAACATAATAAATAAGTGATCGAGAAACACTTTGTCTGCTGAGCCTGCATGGACTGAGAGACGTCCAACTAATTAAGATTTTATGATCAATTAGAAGCATTCATGGTGAGGCAGAGGAATCGTTTGACATAGAGTGACACAGGGAAGTAACGAAGTGGAAAAAGTCACCCTTTTTTTTTTTTTTTTTTTTTTCTTTTTTAATCCAAATATCCAGCACAAGGCACAGTGCACTTATAAGGAGATACTCCTCACTCATCCTCAGACAACCTCGCATAGTTCTTACCTCGAAACAGGTTGGCGTGGGAAAGGGCTGTGAAGTTCATCTGGCAGATTTAAACTGGCTAAAAAAAAAAAAAAAAAAAGTTCACCGCTGTGCCTTTTCTCTGCCTTTCACACTGAGCAAAGAAAGCGGAGCTGGATTTATTGTCTGTTCAGAGAGGGGCAGAGTGAGAGCGGGGCGAAAAAAAAAAAAAAAGAATGGCGGAAGCAAAGAGAGTGAGTCCTCAGAGGCTGCAGTCTGTAATGCGTTTCAGGTTGAAACTAGATCAGACAATTAGAGAAGAAACGGCTGACTTGGTAAACAGTGGTCCTCCGTGGACCCATCTCAGATGGAAACTAATTCGCCTCTGTGTGTCAGAGAGGAAGTGTTTTCTGTTGCTGTCATTAGCAGCAGCAGTTTGGATTCCTTCAAACTCCTGCTTGATTGTTTGAATCATTTAAAAAAAAAATGAAAATTTAGATCCCACTGTCTTCCTCAGTGAGTCAGGCGCCATCTGACTGCCTTTCTCTACTTTTGGCACTCTTCTCCTCAGTTGTAGACTCCAAATATAAATCAGAAGTGCCTCCTCTCATCCACTTTCGATATCATAAAGAGGGAGATTAGACACAAAAACACAACAGATGTAGGAAGGCAGTAAGAATTTGAGAAATGAGGGGGGAAAAGAGAGAGAGAGAGAGAGAGAGAGAGAGAGAGAGAAGGGTAAATTAGGCAGGGAATGGGAGTTTACTGTAATGAGCGTGACAGATTGGCCTCTAAACACACTAATTGTAAAAAGGCATATTCCCTTTTAAAAATAGATGAGGAGTAATGAGGCAGGGACACAGAGGACAATGCACGAAGTAATGACGTGTGTGAGGCGAGTATCCGTCAGCGGGCGCTTTGCCTTAACTCAACACGGTAGCTAAGGACGGAGAATTGCTTGTGGGGTCCGAGGTTCAGCACTCGAGGACTTTTGGGTCATTTGGCCACTTTTTGTGTTCCTTCTATAAGAACAGGTGATAAGTGAACAGAAAGAGGAATGAAGAGGATTAGAGCGGAGAAAGGATTGTATCGAGGATAAGTGGGAGGACGATTGGTTATAAGAAGGGGTGCAGGATGTCCCTTTAGGCTTATTATTTGGATGGAGGGTTACTGACACGTTCAAAGTGTCTTCTCATAGCTTTGACAGAATCTTCCTGCAACCAGCAGAAAATCCCTGGAATCGCACCACTAAAACGGGAGTTTAAAACACAAAAGTATAACTGCTTTTAGTTATGAAAGCAACAATTATTACCTTGCAGTTGCTAATATTATATTTACACAGGCCTCAATTGATTGTTCTTTGGATTCTAAAATATAGACATGGACATGGAGAGCGAAGCAAAATAGTATTTGCGTATTTTTCCTGTGAGGGTTGAGAGTCTCGTGGGAATTACTTACAAACAGCATATTTAAAAAACATAAAGGTGAAAAAAATGATCTCTTACTCAGGAGACAGATGTAGAGATGCATTTAAAGTCATGCTGACTTTAAATGTCACACAAAGTACAGTTGTACTCCATGGTAGAAGCTTAGCAAAATATGGAATAAACACCTTCATTTAGTGGATGTTTTTTTAAAGTAAAAAAAAAACAAGCTAACTAAGTAATCACCTCTAAACATTCAAGTAACACTGAACGTTTAACAAGGTTATATTAGTTGGTTAATTTGCTGGACTGGTATTAAGCAGTAACTTAAAAGCACTAATTGGCTGCACTCCTTAGTCCACATTATGACTTTACAATTAGCCGACTTGCTGACTTGTGAAGTCTTGTGAGCCGTGTCTAGGAGAGACTTGTAGAATGCCAAAACAGGTCAGGGAGGAGCACTCTGCTTACTCAGACATTATGTTCACTCCAGAAATTTATTTATACATTTAGCTTCTTTTTTTTTTCCTGGCATCTCACTAAAGTCGTAAATAAAATATATAACAAGTACAACCTGGTCTACAAGAAGGCAACTTTAAACAAAGTTTCCTACTATAATGGTCAGAGAGAAACTGGGGATGTAACAATGGATTAAAAGGTGTGCTTGGAATTAAAAAGAGGCAGACATTTGTCAGGAGATTAAAGATGTTTCAAGTAGTCCACTGTTGGTGATTGCATTAGAGGAGGCGGTGGCTCAGAAGGGAAACACTGTCATCTTGCAACAGAAATGTTGAGATTGATTCCAGTTCCCCTTTTCCACAGGCTGATGTGTCCCTGGTCAGACTACTTAACCTCAGTTTGCCTGTCAATCTGGGTATCGGTGGAGTCATTTGGACACATTTGTGAGTGTGGCTGGGTAAATGACTATAGTGTGTTATGTTTGGAAGCTAGGGCGAGGTAGAAGCTCAAGTAGACAAAGAACTCTTAACAGCGTTTATTCATAACTCGTTCAGCAGTACGGTACATCAGGTATATCTTTCCTCCATCTTATCACTCTTCTTCTTCTTTCTACCTTCCAACCTATTCTCGTACACCACCGAGTGGTAGACACAACATAGTGGCCTACATAAATTCAGCTCATGATTAGTTCTTGTGGTGGTCAGATTCATGGCTCCCTAGCAAGTATCTTAGCCAGATGATACTGAGAAATTCACACCATATCAAAGTTGTCATTTTCCAATCGGTATAGACAGTGAATCTTCGGTGTACAAGGAAGTTTGAGGGACTGCAATCACTCGCTATAAAAACACTTGAATCCAGCTGCTTAATTTAATTGTTTAAACATCACATATCACTTAAAATAGATTAATATGTGTAGTGGGGACCATTTCTCATTTTAAATGTTGCCTTGAGGATGCCTCTGAAACAAACAAAGCATGTTTTGTTCATTATCCAAATTCACCAAGAAAAAGAGACTGTTTTACCGCCTTCATGACATTAAAACATAACAAATTTAAAGACTTTCTTTGTTTAACAAAACAAACAAAACTCAGTTTGAATTAAGTGACACTAACAAAGATACCATGTCTTTCCTCAGGCTGCTTATGATATCTCTCTAAATCCCACATGTACAGTGGAGCGCTGCCCATTGGCAGTTCTGTGTAAGTGGATTCACGTTTTTGCATTTTTCTGCATAATGTGAATTATTTGCGGAGTACCCGATTCTTTTTTGAATTTTTTTTGTAGAGCATATCTAAGATATTTTAAATAAAATGGAACTTGGGAAGCTGGAATATCAAGTCGCAATGCCACTTTATACACTGTTGTCTGGTGTTTGCAAGTTATGCTAAGATGTTAGTGCTAAGAGGTTTTCCACTGTGTGTTAATGCATATTGAGATATATTTAAATTTTTAGCTATTAAAATAGGCAGCTATAAGCATTTTTTATTATTTTCAGAATGTCACTAGTACTCCCAGATTTCTTCTATTTGTGGTCCCTATCCCCTGTGGATACCACTGCAATATTTCACAGATTCTTTATTCATTTCCTTCATCCGTTTCATGCTACTGTGTTTTACGCTCTGTCTTATTGTAGAGCGATGTGACCAAGCAGTTGTGATTTCATACACAACTGAATGGTTTTATGCAAAAATGTTTCTCGTTTTGAGGTTTTTCATTATGTTTTTTTTTTTTTTTATCTCTCACATACTGTCCAGAATAAAACTGAAAGAATAAAGACAGTGGATTTCAGGCACAGTGAATAAGACCCGATCCCGGCTTGTCAGGATTTGTTAAAAATCAAACATGGATGAGACACGACTGGCTACGTTGTCAGATGTGTAATTTGCTGGCGTTAATGTTTAATGACAGCCCCTTCATCTAAATTCATTTGGCACTTCTATCCTTTCACCCTCAACTTTAACACCATAAGTAATGAAGCCTCTAATCGTCTTTTATTGTTTGCTTGTTTTTACTTCAACATGTACTAGACATGAGCCCAGCGTAGTAAGAGGTGAGTAAACTGTCCAGTAAAAGCCGTGTTACTGGAGTAATACTTGCCTGCCGTAACACGTGAGCAGTTTGTTCTGCTTTCCACACACCCACAGAGTTATAGCCCTTCTGCCCGTTGAGGCGGCATTACCTCTCCTGTAAGGAATGCTGTGTAAGTGAGGCAAGGGCTGAATGAGGTGTCAGACTGTCACAAGTTATGTCATGCTGCATCATTGCAAGACCCATATGGTCTCCCTCCGTGTCACTTCCCGTGTGTTGTGTGGTGCCACTTCCTGGGAATGATGAAGCAACCGAAGGGCTGCTGGTTGCTCTGATCAGAAATGTGCTTTTTCACAATTTGAGCGTTGCGGGTTGATTCATATTTGATGTTTATTTGACTTTGCATCCGTAAGGCCTCAGTTGGAATATTTGTGCCACATGTCATACAATGTTTATGTGAAATACCGTTTTTGATTGAGTAAAGCATAGACCTGTATTATGTTTTGAGTTGGCTGTTCTTTCAGCCTGCGTAACACGTTTGGTGTTGATCTTTGAGTAAAAGCAGTCATTTAGTGTACTTGGTGAATTGGGGGGGGGGAGCAGTTGTATAACACCAGGTTGCAAGGTTACCTGGTAGTTTGCTCCGTCCTTTTAAACTGAGATGTCAAAAGCAGAAAAAAGCCAAACACAAAACAACTTCCACAGGTGGCTAAGAGAGGGTCAATCTCCATGACCTCTGTAGAGTGGGGAATTTTTTCCGTTTACAGTGGTCAAGATAGATAAAACGTTATCAAAGAAAGAAAAAAAAAATCTTCATTCTTTGGTGAACGTGTTGTCGCACTCAATATTGAATGTGAAAAACAAAAGTAGGCCAGTATTTTTCTGTCTTCACTCAGAAGGTTCTGGGGTTGTCCCGAAGTCCAATCAGGAGGTATTGCTGACCTCAACTATCAGTGACTCAACTCCTAGCTTTAGCAGGAACTGCTTTAATACCACAACACCTTTTAGTCTGTTTCTGAGTCCATTAAAACCGATCCGACCATATAGTGATGCGAGCCTGTTATTACTGTCCAAAGAGAAAACAAGACTTGTTTTATTTTTACCTTCCTGCCAACAGGATTAAACTTCTGTCACTGTAAACCTGCCAGCCAGTGGCATAAATCTTATGCCAGCACCAGTTAGCTGACCTGCTATCGAACTACCTAACTAACCCAAATTAGCTGACTCTATAGCTTATGATATGAATAATTTTTTTCAGCTACTGAGCTCCTTATCTATGTTAAAGTTATGATAGAAGCCGGCCAGAGCAAAATATAAAAGCCCAACTTTTCCTTCCCTCATCATTAGATAACTTCATGTATTTAAGGCAGAAGACAAGAATAGAAGGATACAGAGAGCATTAAAAGAAAATAAATGCTTTTAAAATTTTTCTCTTGCCAACTTGTATCTAAAGAACTATCTCTCAAACATGAATCGTATGAATATTTTAGGGCTGTCGAGAAAAGCAAAGTACCCAGAGAAAATCCATGCATTCCCAGAGACGGCACGCAAGCTGCCACGGAGAGGTATTTGAATCTTTGCAGATTTCTTGTGCTTCTATTTTGTGTAGCACTTAAATAATGCAGATCATCAATGAAGCTATAATGTCACGCAAAAAAGAAACCGAGTAAAAACAGAATACAATTTTTAAGGGATAACTTTATCTGTTAAAAGAGGAAAAAACGTATCCAAACCGAGCTGATTTGTTTGGAAGTGGAATCACTAATTTAATAGAACACAGCATCTCACAATTTCATATTGAAAGTCTCGCAAAAATAAAAGCATATACAGAGGAAGTATTTATTTGGGCAAATGTGTTTTCATGAAACAGCCGTTGAGATCTTTGCTGTCGGAAAATGAAACGGTATCCCAGATGTATTTAGAAAGAAACGAGCCTTTTGTGCAAAACACCGTTAATAAGTTAAAGTGCCGCAATTAAAGCATCTATTTGCAGTTCTAATGAGATAAATAGTATAATTGTATGTTATTTTATGAAACTAGTTTTAAAGCAGCCCTGGTTAAACATAGAAAATGCTTATTTGAAAAAAAAAAACAAACAAAAAAAACACCGTATTAGATCCTTTTCTGTGAGACTGAATTGTGGTAGCTGTGTCCTAGAATAACTTCACCCACATATCGGCAAAAATAAATACCTCTCAGATCCTTAATGCAACTAAAATCAGCCAGACATTAAAAGAAAGGCCATCTGCTTTGCTGCAGTGAGGCAACACAATGCAAGTCAATTTGATTTTAATGCTTGTGTGAGGTTTTTTTTTCCTTCAAGGTTTTCCCTGTGGCGGCGAGGTGCACTGGTGGGCCAAGGTTCAGGGTTTTCCATCAGCTTCCCAAGGCAGAGAAAAATGCTGCTGGCACAAGCAGGATGTGTTTACGTTCATAAAAAAAAAAAAAGAAAAAGAAAAACAATACTCCATAATGGAAGCAGATTGGGAAGGGAAAATGGGACCCGATTGTGGTCACTAAATTATGTTTGCTTGTGTATTCCATCTGGTCACGCCATCTCGGAGGGAGCTATTTCTGCAACGTGTCGGCCAAGGTGTGAGCTGGACCACCCACCGAGCCTCTGCTTACGCGCCAAAACGCTCTGACTTATTTTCTACACTGCTGACTTGAGTCCCAGTCAGATGGGATTAACGCTACAGAGGAGGCAGGGAATAGCACATTCACTTTCGTCCGCATTATTTTAAGTCGTAATTTTTGATTACGACTTAATCAAAAAGTCGTAATCAAGTTGAAGAGAGTTGGCGCTCTCTTCAACTTGAGAGCGGCCAAAAAAAAATAAATAAATAAACGACAATAAGAAGGATGGAGGAGCAGAAACGGGTCTCAAATGAAAGCTCATACATAGACATGTTACATCTCTTACATTGTCTCACAAAATCACATTATGACTCAAGAACATGCATTTGAATCATAGTTACTTCTTTTTCATCCAGATTTCTAAGCTGTAACAACTACAGGTCATATTACTGGTGATACCTGAGGCATGATCTATGCTGAAAGAGCAATGAGTAAAGCATATCATATATTAAAAAGATCAAACTGAAACTGGAGTTTCTTTAATGTAAGGTAATCCTAAAGAATACACTGGGTGAGGGGGAAATGTGAGGCATTTCAGTTAAACAGCAACCTGAAAGCCCAAAGCCGTTTGAGCTACACGGCGTGAATGGAGTAAATACAAGTTAAGGCAGGCGGTAACTTTCGCACAGGAGAAGAGAAACGAGAACATGACGAGGCGCAATGCTGGCTTTGCAACCAATCATCCCAGAGCAACTTGCATTATGTAGATGGTGCAAAAAATAAAAAAAAACATCTGCTAAAAGTTGGTATTTATAGACCAAAAACGTAAAAATGAAAACTGTTATTTAAAAAAAAAAAAAAATGAATTAATTAATTTAACCACATTACCAGTAGATGACTGATGTTTTTAATAAGCTAGTTTAAACTGATTGTCATGCTGCTGTATTTGTAACCAACACAAATAATGCTTTATTCCATTTTTGAAACATATGGATTGTACATTTTTTGTGCTCTTTGTGGCAATTCATATAATCAGCTACGTTACAAGATCTACATTTCATTTCCACTTTTAAGCATGCAAAGAAAAAATGAATTGATGAACAAAAAACAAAACTCACACTCCAACAAATAAGTAAAGCCAAACACATGGAGACCTTTGGCATGAGCTTTGTTTTTGTTTTTTTCTGAGCACTTCTTTTGTTTTTTTTTCCACTCTCACTGTCCAAATCCATACAGGCTGGGTTGAATGGCAACTCTGAATTGACTACAGAAGTGTGAGTAAGTGCGAGTGTCATGTATCTATCTCTCTGTTGGTAGCCTGATGGACTGGTGACCTTGGTGTCCCCCCACCCCTGCCTTTCAGCTGAGACTATTTCTAAACGTAAATTTGTAAAGATGCCTGGGGAATTGCATAATTTAAAAAGCTTCAAATGAACCGGGGGGGCAAAAAAAGAGAAAACATCTACAGAAGTGACAATCATATCTAAAACTCACTATTCAATAGCTGTAATGTTATTGAGTTGTGCATTGTGCTATTATGTAACTGCAAGGTCTCAGAAAAGCTTCTAATAAGCACTTTTGGTTAAAAAAAAAAAAAAAAAAGAAAACTTAACAAACTGCAAGTTAAAACACAATAGTAACTCTCACCTTATTTTACCCTGAACTTTAGAAATCCCTGAAGCAGAGTAAAACCCTGTCACATGGTCTGGCCAAATGAACTTAAAATGTCTTTTTTGTAAATGATGAAAAACAGATTCTTGAGGATTTAGTTCATCAGTCCAACATAAGTGTGAAATTCCTGCATTTCTGACGCAACAGGGTGGCAACAATGGAACTGAACTAGTTGACTCTTGAAGGCGAAATAAGAGATTTTTATAGCTCCATTGAGGTGGGGGAATCTGTCCGTCGCCTCAGTGAATAGACAGCAGACTGTCCCATAGGGTAAAACCTATAACACCAAACAGGGAGCTAAAATATTGGTTGTTTTCCTTTATTTTCAATTTCTGTAAAATGTGGACTCCATAGTTTGTTCAGAATATTTAATCTATGACTTTGGAAGGCTCTACAATGTTGCTTCTCTTTTATCCCACACAAACAAATTACAAAAACTATGAGTTATAATCATAGCTGTAAAGATTAAACACCACTGGAAAGTCTTGTTCTGTAATAAAACGATCTTTAATACAGAAGAAAGAACAGAAACGGTGGAAGTTAAAGTGCAGATGTAACCCCAAGTACAGACAATTTAAGAGCAATACCTGCACTGCTGAGATAAAGACGTAAAACACTTCTTGGCCTGCTAGCAGCTTTGAAAATTCATAAAATATGACTTTGAATTAGGTCATGTATGGAGTGATATATATATATATATATTTTTTTTTTTTTTTCTTATTCGCTCACACAGGGCCAGCTGCAGCATTTGACAATGAAAACATGCTGCAAGTGGCACTGAAACATTTTCCGTCTTTGTGTTCCATCCATCTTCCGCGTCCTCACTGGCTTGCTTTCCCACCATTTGTCCCCTGAAGGCAGAATATTGGAGGAGTCTTTAATCATCTTCACAGCCCACTCCATAATCCCTGCTACGAGACTAATCTATGGTGGGCCACTATGGAGACCAACCCTCACCAAGGAAGAAAAAGGAGGGAGAAAAAAAAAAAGAACAGAAACGAACAGCAAAATTCAGCCTAGGTACAAACGCTCAGTGTGGCACACACAGAGGTTTTGATTGCAAGAAAAAGGAAATTTGCATGTTTAAAAAGAATTCAAATTTGCAAGTCTAAATTGCATCAAAGATCATTTATGATGTTTGATATCAAACATCTGACATGCAGGATCATCTGAATCAGTGACAATATAGTTGAAAAGTTTATTTCAGTAACTTAATTCACAGATTAATTACACATAGATTGGATATTTTCAAGCCTTTGTTTTTCTTAATGATTTGACGTTAATCTATTTGATACCTATTTAAATTTGATTTTAAAATGGTACTATTAATCTGCTATTAATCTTTTATCAGGGAGGAGACCCCGGGGAAGACCCAGGACACGCTGGAGAGACTATGTTTCTCGGCTGGCCTGGGAACGCCTTGGGGT
>CAEGAE010017647.1:0-24502 GCA_903067095.1 Girardinus metallicus | reverse complement strand
TGTGATAATTCTTCACAAAAAATATTACTGAATTGTGAAACTGTTTTCAACTGTAGGGAAGCATTGAGCAAATACAGACTGATTCCATAAATTAGAATATGACTGAAAAGTCGCTTTGTTAGTAGTTCCATCAGCAAGTGAAATACATTATATAGATTAATTAGATTACTTATGTTTTAACATATTTATATTTCATAGTATGTTTAATACCTGCTAAAAGATTATTTTTGAAAGATACTATTAATCTGACAAGCCTGATCTGGATGTATATCCTAATTTATTGAATAAAACTGTATGGCACTCACATGCAAGTTTTAGCTTTATTTTTAGCACTAGGAAAAAAAAGGCCTCCCAGTAACTGTGGGTGCATTAGCACCCTAACCCCTCCATCAACTAGCAACACAAAGTTACACCCTTGGGTTAAATAATTTAACACAACTTTTAAATTAGTCCAGTTTTAAACACCTTCGTCACATCTTTTACATTCAAGATTTTTCAAGATCAAAAGCCTTCTAAAAACCCATTTTTGCCCTGCGGTCTTGTAATCTGCCTGTGTTTAATTTGTTTAATCTGTTTTTAAAAATGTTAAATACTCCAGTCTGTTTTTATGATACCTTAATTTACATTTCATTTCAACTCTTTTCTTGTGTTGTATTTGTAATGATACATGGTTTTTGTTCTTTGTTTCACCTTGTTGCAGAGCCCTTTGATCCAACCAGAGCGGCTTCGTGTGGGCGTTATTAATAAATTGGCATTGATATTGACAAAGAAGTTATTTGTTGAATGCAACAAACATGAGGGGAGTGTTGAGTTCCCAGTTTATGTGCATAAAGGCTCTTTTGAAGTACCTTTGATTGGTATAAAACCTACCACTGAGACCAGCCTTTCTTTTTAATTCACCTGCATCTCTGTGTGCGAGTGAATGTTACATACAGCTTCCCTCTTCTTTATTTACTTATTAATTAATTTAGTGTCTGCGTGGCCTTGTGGTGTGTACCAGTATTAGGGGAGGTGCAGGCGGCGTCCACCCCGAGGGGATTCTTGTCTGGCCTCTTAATTAATCCGCTTTCTGGTCAGAGGGTCTGTGGCTATTAAAGAGAAGCTGTCTGCATCCCGCCAGCACAGTGCAAAGAGCACTGTTCAGATGCAGAAACACACAGTTCCTCTGAAGAGCAAAAAAGCAGGCTCTTTTATGATGCATAAAGAGTTTTCGCAGATAAAAATTGATAAAATGTCAAGCCCATTTTAGAAGTTCCCTGATAGGTTCCACTACCTGTTAGGAACAAATTGTGATGTGGATTTAGAATCCCTTTCCTGTTTTAAACATAAAGTTGTGACCACATTTAGGTTGCACATTTAAGCCTCTTTAATCAAACTCTAGTTTATTTGCCTAGAAAGTCCGGTTCTTTTGGGGAGTTGTGAACTCTGATGTGGACCAAAGAAATTTAACTCTGGTCAGTCTAAATACCTAGATCTCGGTTTGGTTGAAGCAAAATCTGGCGCAGTTCGAATGCATATGTGAATGCCAAGCGAACCACAGAACGCTACTAAAACAGGAAGTGGACTATAGCCCAGAGCGTTCTGGGTAAATACAACCTAAACATATGTGCATGTCTAGCGTTAGCGGGCAAAATGGCGAAATTGTTTTTTTTTTTGTACCAAATAAAACCCGATTCTCCTTCAATTTTGTGTACATTTCATGAAGAAGGAAGTTACGCTCAGTGTCTTCTTCAGAGGTCTTGTTCCCTTTAGTGGTTGTTGATGCAGCACTGCCACAGGCGAGGGGCGTGACCAGGTTTTTCCAAAGTGCTTGGCTCGTTTGACAGTGCAATGTGTAACAACACTTGTTACACTTTGAAAATGTAACAAGTGTTGCAATTCTGAACCAAGTCTACCGGACTATTAGGTGTTAAAACACCCTTGAACCGCCCAGCGCTGATTCAGAACCACTTGTAGCGAAACGCGTTCCCAACATGATGCCTGACAGTTTGCGCAGTGTTCTTGGGTTGAAATTCCCATGTTGGCATTCTTGTCACAGTGTTGAAATAGCTAAATCTATTCTTCTTGTGATCACAAAACGTTTCTAGATGTCTTTTCACTTGAAGGACATGATTTTGGAATGGTAGCATTTCTATGTCTGACCCCTCGCGCTCCATGTAAACGTTGTGGCTTTCTTCACTCTGGACCGAGACTGGCGCTCCAGTTTTCAATTTGTGGAAGGTATGAGCCTTAGTGGTTTCTAGATTTGTTGCTAAGCAAACATGTCTCCTTTCATCTAAATGCGGCTGTTTAGGTCTTGTGTTATTTTGGACACAAATGTTGACTTTTATCCTCGCTGTGTTTGAGACTCTTATCAAGCTCTTTTTGTAAATGCAGTATGTACTTCACTTTTTCCAGGACATTTTGGTCTAACAAGGTAGTCTCAAGGAAAATGTTGAGATTTCACTTTAAGAGATAGCAAAAAAATGCTTTAATTAGGGATGCTTGTCAATTAGCAAAAAAAACATCCAGCTGTTTTTAATGGATTTGATCACTTGTTCAAAACTAAACTCTCCAGACAGCCGTTCTGTTTGCAGTCTGTGAATGATGTCAAAGAATTTCTCAAGCACAACTCCGCCATATCTTTAAACAGCGGTAAGTGAAACACAAATGGTCACAGGGTGCACCACGTTCTTTAACTTAGGTTTTTCCTACCTGACTTTAAAACCAAGTTAGAATTTTACCAGATGCCCTTTAGAGGAGCAAAAACATGTCAAAAGCCCGTCGTTCAAAGCAAAAAAAAAAAGAAAAAAAAGAAAAAGCTACGGCGTTCGCAAATTTTAAAGGACACAAACTCATCCTTATTGCAAGTAAGCACAGATGGAGCTCACATGTCCAAGGGAGTAGACTTTCATAGAGGCGCACAAGGACACAGTCGGTTTATGAAAGCAGTCACAACATGTGCATAACCTCATCTGCCCTCACACACATTCTTCATGTCAGAAACCAATTTCGCAGAAGCAGCGCTGGCCCGACAAGCACAGAGCTGTGTTAAATCAGATAACAGTCTTACACCTCGCAGCGCCGCGTCACCTGAACTGTGAGGTGATTTTCTGTCTCTCCTCTGTGGGACGCCTTCTGCATCGCTGCTCTGTTAGACGGGATGAAAGAGGGAGCGTGAATTCAACGCACCCCCCTGGGGAAAGACTGTGCGTGCGATGTTGTTTTAGGAGTAAAATCTCTCTGTCATTATCAGGTGACACGTGTGGGCGTGACCCGTTTACGCCATCTCCCTCCTGGCCACAGTCAGACAGTGATCAGAAACGATCCGTTTCCTGCACATTCGCTGTGGCTTGGCAAGGACCGCGCTGCAACAGTTTGCCTTTGACACTGGGAACTGGACAAACTGGTGCTATTTATAAGAAGTGTAATTATTCTGGGAAAAAACAAGCCGCATTTCCATTCACCACACCATGGCGCAAATTGAAATTACAAAAATAAATTTGCTTAATGGAAACATGGCAATTTCGAAAGAACTCAACGTTTTTCGATAAAAAAGTTTGTTGTGCTGGGGTGTAGGTTTTTTTTTTCAGTCAGACATGTATATTTCAGATGGTTATTTCTGTAAGCTTAGATAATTATGAGGTACAGTTAATGAAAACCCAAAATTCAGTTTCTCAGAAAGTGAGAATACTACATAACATTTAAAAAAGGTGAATTTCTAATATCTAGTGTTACTTTATGAGCTAAGCATAAAGAAGGCTGCTGGCCAGCTGACAGTCCCTGCTAAAAAAAAGCTGCCAGTTCATATGCAGGATCATTAATGTTAAGTTTAGTGGAAGGAAAAAGTGTGGCACCAGAAACGAAGAGAACTGCAGCCTAGCGGTGGACATTTATCAATTATCATGAAAAATTTCATATCATGAAAAGAATTTTGATTCTTTTTGTTAAAATGAAACAAAAACTGACAGCATTATTTTTACTATTTTCTCCAACCATTGTCCCACAAGAGCACCAGTAGAAATCATTCATTTGAAAAATATGATTAAATTCAGTTACTGTGTGCAGTTTAGTGACATAGATTGGACTTGTTAAATAAAAATGCTTTTCTAGAACAGTATTTGCGTTTGTAGCACCATACAGTTACCTAATTTATCATAATTATTTTTTATCACAGTAGTACTACAAAATGTCGTGATAAAATTCGAAGTCCCTATCGCCTGCCCCTACTGTGGCCTGTAGATGATTGTGAAGCAAAGCCAGTGTGAAGGGGAGTCATTTTCTCCTTTGGAAAGCTTGTAGAAAGTAGGATGAAGTGCTCTGACTTTGGATTTGACAAACACAGCGGACCAACACCAGAGAAGCAGATTTCATGTTTTTTCCCCCCTTCAGGACTTGTGAATAACGGCTTTGCGTATACACGGCCGCAAATGGACCGAGTCAACCGCATCCACTGAACCGAAGTGTTTTCCAGCAAACAATCACAACTGGCATATTGACACGTGTCTCCTTCTTCGCCTAAGCTGCATCCTCCATCACTTTGTGTCGGAGTGCTTTCCAGTGCCGCTCTGCCTCTGATCCAAACACGGCGGCTCATTTACATAGTAATTACCACAGGCCACCCTGCCTCTGTCCACCTCGGCAGCGTTTGCAACCTGCTGATGAAAGCTGACAGGCTTTTTAAGCAAGCTTTTAAATGTCCTTCCACAGCTAAAAGAAGGCTTTTTATCTGCCTCCTTTCTCTCCCATTGTGACAGCATCAGAGCCTAATTGCAGCATGCGGGCAGCTCTGTTTTGTTTCCCAGCTCCATTGCAGGCAAAATTGAAGCTCTCCACTTAAATATCCTTCTTGGAACGCCCCGGAGGGTTTCAGCGACAAACAGATGGCTTCGCAAAGCAGTCAGAGTATGAAACTTAGAGATTTTTACATATTTAGACGCACAATTTTATTTTGCCTTCATCGTTTGTCTGAAATGTTACATCCACTCCTGACTGCTGTCAGTGCTGCGTGCCTGCTTAGTCTTAGGCATCTTTCAGTTTGTAATCTTGTTCTCTTTCTCCCCCTGCTGCCTCTTTTCTCCCACCTCTGTCTCTTGTCCTGCGCTCCATATATCCACCCTGCTCTCACCCTCTCTCATTACACTCTCTCGGGGGTCGTAGAGGGTGAAACAGAGGCTGTATTTGTGAGAGTGGATGGGGAGTCTATCCTGCAGGCAAGTAATGATCTGGAAACATTGCCACTCATGCAGAAGACATATATGCATACATGTGAAGTTAAAACCAGAGTTCTACATACACTATAGAAAAGTTGTTGTTTTTTTTTTCCCCCATCAAATTAAACTTTTCTGATTTAGGTCAGTTAGGATTACCTAAAGGATTTCTATTGGATGAGTGCCAACAATTGAGAAAGATTGATAATTTTTCTTTAAATTGATAAATGTACGTACTTTTGCCTGGTGTTTGTCCAAAAGCTTTTTACAATAGTTTGCAAGAACTTTTTGTCTATTTCTCCCAAAAAAGCTGGCGTATGCGCGTCCTTTAAAAGTCTTAAATTCATGTCTCTAAAATTAAGGCCTTAAAATGTCTTAACTTCATTTTAAAAAGTAAGTGACCTTAAATACGTTAATCACACGTCTTAAATTTCGTCGCAGCAGGACAGCTTAATCTCGTATTACTATGTTGCCGTTTTTTTCTCATGGGACTTTTCTGTCAGGCACAAGTTTGAGTCACTCTCAGACGTCTTCACTCTGTGACTCGAGACAGTCGAGACTGTGCAACATGTTCCTGAGGGTATTTGTTCACCAGAAGGCTCTCTGTTGCTTCTGGAGTCATGGCTTCTTCCTTTCTGACTGACCTTTCAGATTATGTCACATCCTGTTAATATCTTTCTTTCGGACTGGGAATTATTTCTTGATATTTATATGTTGTTTATACTTGGATATAATTGTTTGAACAGACGAACGTGACACCTTCAAACGTCTTGACATTGTTCCCAACAGTGGTCCGTGTATTTTCAGGCAGTTTGTTTTTTTTTTGTTTGAAATGAAATAAAAACAAAAGTAGACTTCTTTCTTCGTTTATTAAACCAAAATCGGAAATTGGATAACGAGCCGAGCCGTTCTCCGAATTCCCATTCAGCGCACAGAACGGAAATGGAAAAAATGGACAACGAGCGCTGAATTTCGATTTTACATAATTTCATTTTTGACAAGTGGTCTGACCCAGAAGTCCTCTCTGCCCTGCACACTTTGTACACTTGTCCAAAGCAGCAATTAATGCAAGTATAATTAATTTCATCATGATACTTTCACAGAGCTTATATTCTAACTAGTTAGTTTTGGCATTATTCTTAGCAGTAGAAAAGAAAAGGTCTTCCAGTAACTGTGGGTGCATCAGCAACACCCCCTCCCTTAACCCCACCACCCGGCTCTTCCTCGTCCACACCAACTTGCAACACAAAGTTACACCCTTGATTTGTATGAAACATGTCATGTGTTATCAGATGGAAGCTGCAGTCACCAGATGGAGCAAAGACCGACAGGGAGTCACAGCTGCCCTGAAAATGATTTTAGAGCTCATATCTCAGACTGATTTAAAGGATTTCAAAGATAAAGCCTCATGCAGCTTTCCTGGAACAGGAGATATTGCTTAAAAAAAAAAAAAAAGAAAAAAAAAAGATTTGAGAGCGTGAAGCGTGTCCGTCGCTGGACATGGCGTGTTTCGTTTTTTTAATAAAACGTCTCAGCATTATATGCTTAGGATTTCGTGGTAGATCTTGACTTAACAAACAAGCAAAATGAAAGCAGCTGTGTTTCAGCAGCACGCAGCAGCAGCTGCTGCTGCGAGAACATCTCGACTCCACTGGCAGCTGTCGAGATGTTGCTGTGCTTTACTCCAACAAGCTCAGCACCGCAGGAGACCGCAACTCTGCTAGAAAGTTGCCTGTTGTGGAAGTGAAGGGTGCTGGCATTACTGTGCCACCACAGGAGTTTTAAGATATAGGTTCCCTCTTTCTAGTGTTGCAGTGCCTTGCCGAAGAGTTTACCTAGTTTTCACTTTTTTCAGGTTGCAAGCACAAACTTCATTGTAGTTGCAGAAATTTTTATGTGATAGACCAGCCCGGTCAATGCCTTCTTACGCTTCTATTCTAATCTCACTTCACATCTCCGGCCACTTGCTAAAAATACAATGTGAAAGCAAGCTTCACCCAATGAAATAAATATTTTGGTCTGGACGATACACGCTTGATTTGTTTCAAAGTTAAATTAGACACAGATAAACTCTGAAAGCAATTAGTTCCTCTAGATTTTATGTAGGGATATTATAGTGAAAGGACAGAAGACAAATGCAAACCACATATTTTATTTCTAAGAAACTTGACAAACCTCCACTTCACATTTATGGGCTACTTTGTTTTGATCCGTCTCATAACATTCCAATTCCAACCGTTTGCGGTTGTAAATGTGCAAGGCACTGAGTAGACTCCCTCCCAGTGTTAAATCTGGCTGTGTGAGGAATCTTTTGGCTGCGGTGATTTTGTTACGCAAACTGAGAGTCCCTGTTGCTGCGTCACACAAAATGCTGTGGTCCTATGCTAGGAGCTGTGTCTGCAAACTCAGGATACATGAGGGCTATAAAACCAGACAAACTCCTGTTCTTCCCACACTTCACTTCTGATTAACACTTGAAGTGAAGAGTCTAACGTTGGAATGTGGTTACATTTGAAGCAGCAAAAGAGAAGGTGCGAACTTGCAGCAGTCATTATGCTAATTACCAGGCTCAAACTACTGTGTGAAATCCATGGGCTTTTCTTTATTTTTACCCTGCAGGATTGTCTTCTAAATGGGATTAAGTTTCAGTTCTTCAGAAATTAATTGCTACGTGTTGTACATGTACATGTTGTGGTATGAAAAGCGCTGGAGTAACTTGGCAGCAATTAACTTTCTTTGATCAGGTCTACTGCCTTGAACAAACGGGTAGTTGAAAAGCTTCTGCGGTGCTAAATGGCAGCCAAGGCAGAAATGAAATCATTTGATTCAGATGTGCCTGAGAAGAGACTCATCTAACATAAAGGACACTGGGTGAAAACCAGTGACAGTAGTTTATCTGAACATTACATTTTTTAAACCTCAGGAGTTGCTGGGATGCCCATTGCTTGGAATTGCCTTGATTTTTCTCCAAATGCTACTTTTGGTAATACTATAAAAAACTAACAGTAGTATTAAAATAAAACGGTGTGAAAATGACTAATGCACTATGACCTGTGCCTTTTCAGCATGTTAATGTTTGCCGCCAGGAAGTGTTCTTTAGTTTTTGCTACTTTGGTAGCTGTCATATTTAGCTGAGGCAAGGATTATGGAAAAAAATAGGTGCAAAACTCTGGTTGAATATATATGAGGGTCAGCAATATATATTCTCGATATGAGGCAGAAAAGAAGTACAAAAATCTGCCTTTGTGTGCATAATTTTGAGCCCCTCATGCTCAATGGGCAGTTTGATTGCTTCTCTGTTTCTTTGTTCTTTTCATTTCAGTCGGAATGAGAACGGGCGCGTTTTAAATGGGAACTTTATCATTGCATATGTGTTGTTGGGAGACAATCTGAGGTTTACGTGCGCACCGAACCGATACCAGAGCATGAAAAGTGCTGCGGTAGTTGATTTGTCAGAAACTACACAAGATTTTGCAATGAAAGCTGTCAGAGGTCATCACATGACAAGAGGGATGACTGGACCACAGCATGACGTTTCTGTTAGTTTCCCTTTACATAGACATTTTTCTGATAACCTGTGAAAATATGCGAGATCAGAGTTGTGCTGCTGCATTAATCAGTTTATTCTGCATGGATGTAGTTGGGTTTGCCATTTCAGACTCCTGTTGTACAAAATTGCATGAGATCGTGAAATCTTGTCATAGCTGTAAAGAAAAAGAAGAAGCAAAGCAAAAACAAAACAATCCTCATTATTAGTTTGTGGTTCATGAACAACAGCAGAAAAGAGTTGGTAAGTGGGAGATAATCTCACCGCTGTTCGTGCTAGAAAACCTTTCATGGAGGTTACTGTGGCGAAGTCGGAGAAACTTTTTAGTTTTTCCAAAAATAATCATTTAGAGTATTAATTTAATCAAAATCTTTGTGAAAAATGGAAGAAACACTGTATTTGCTCTGCAAACATCAAAAGTTATCTTTTTAAGGTAAAAAACAGGGAGTTTTAATCAAATCAGAAACAGTGTTTTTAGACTTCTTCAACCTTTTGCATAGTACTTGTTTTAGAGATTATTTTGTGGTAATTACTTGAATTACCACAAACATGTGTTCACTCATTGATTCTGATCCAATAATGTAATTTCAGCAAGTAGCAACAAAGCTGCTGAAGTGCTGAAAGCAAAACCTCACATGACACACATTAGTGTAATTGATTCCTGACTTTGTAACATTCGTTTAGCCATTTTGGCTTTATTTGAATCCAAGAGGCACAGAGGAGACTCCCTTTGTTTCCAGTGTTGCTCCCCAATCTGCAACTCAAAGAACTTTATTCAAAACCACTTCATTAATGAGACAAGGGGAGGCTTCAAAGTCAGCTTAAAATTAGAGGCGACTTTTTAATGCTTAAGTTTTAAATTTTAATGACAATACAGGTCAATTAAAATGACAGAATAGATGGCGGGCTTAGTTACACCCCCTCTATTTTCATTTATTTTATTCAATTCCTTAATTATGCATTCCCAACCTTTTTCAGATTTTTTTTTTCTAAGCTCTACAGTGAAAGATGTCAAAGAACACGTTTGTTTACATGATCAAAAAGGCTAAAGGTCACAGCAATGCTGGAGAAATGGATGAAAACAGAAAAATGTGCACTTATCTTTAGTGGAGTTACCGTTATATTTATTGTATTTATATGCATTGTATTTTCTTTCCCTCTGGGATCAAGTAAGTATTTTTGAATTCGATTTGTATTATGCAGCCATAGTTTCTATTTCTGATCATTTTATATTCATGCTGTTGTTTTGACAAAAATAGTTATGAATGTCGTTATATTGCTTAGGTAAAATTATTTTCTCCCCCTTGTTGCCTACTCTTACTTAGCAACACTCAGTAAACAAGAGGACAGTTTTGCATTTGGCGGGGCATCAGCTCCATCCTTTAAAAAGTCCACACTAATCGGTTTTAGAAAATCCCTCGATTAATCACCAGATCAATGAAGAAACAACACCCTCCTATTTGTTTATATCCTTTAAATCAATTGCCTGCCAGCGAAGGGATCAGGTGTCCTCTTTCAGTGCTACCTGGTCAGACCGTTTTTAATTAAAGGGCCCTGAGTGCTGCAGCAGGAAGAGGACAGTGGTGAGGTGAAGAGAGGAGAAGATGAGGTCGACGGAGGGGGAAAGGTCTGCCTGCCGAAAGCCCCTCGAATCCCTTTTCTTATTAACTCTCCGACAGACAATCTACCACCGTTGACGCACGTACACACAGGGTTATGAACCAGTTCCTCCGAGGACAAGAAACGGCCACTGCGTCTCTTTCGCCCGGCGTAACGCTGCTGCCAAACACGATCGACTGTTCAGCAGTCATTACCCAGTGGTTCGCAATTAATTTCGTCTGTAATGTTTCCGAAGGAGGCTTTGCAATTTTATTTTTTCCTAAGCCAAGTGACGGCGAAGATGTGGATATGAAGTCCATTCATCCACGTGTTCATAGCGACATCATCCGTTACTGGCTTGCAAGTGGGGTAGAATCTTTGTAATAAGACATTCTGTATAAAATAATCGTTTTCCCCCAAAGCTTTCCTATTATAACTGGTTACTAAAATTATTTATATTTACTAATCGGAAAAACATTTTGTTTGTTTTACTCCCTTGAAATACTGCTCCTACTTTCGTGGAGTCGTCCCACCGCAGATTCTTCAAAAAGAAACATTTCCTGTCACCCTAACCCTAATTGTGGTTTTTTTTTTTCATTATTTTATAATTAATAGCTTACTTTGAGCCACATTTGCAGTTAAAACTCAACAACAAAGGTTTTAATGTAGATTTAGTCCATTGTTTTCTCATAATCCCTTAGATTAGCTGGAAGAAAAGCCTCTAAACCCTACATAATGCACCGTATATTAAAGGAGTGGATAGACTGAACACCGAAAATAAGTGACACACACTCAATTCAAATACAGTTTTGACTCTTTAAAATAAATAGGCCTGTCAGAATAAGCAATAGATAAATTAATAGCGTCATAAATTAAAACAGGCTCAATAATTTCCATCTGCTTGATTTATAATTTTTCTCTTTCCTCCCTCTCTTTCTACCAAAAACTGCATGGCAAAAGTCTTCAGTCCGGTGTGTTGGTCTCAACTTTTTGACGCACAGTTTTGTTTACAGAGACTTCATAACTCATTTTGTTTGTTTCTCTAATGAGGTCAGCGTTGTATATAGTTAATATTGATACTTCACCTGCTCAAGACTATAAAGACGATGGTGGACTTCAGGAAAATTGCTCACCATCCTCAGCAACACTGTCTATTGGGTATCACTTCTGGTTCTTGGGAACTATCCTCACACATTTACACTGTTTGGGAAAAGACCCAGCAGAGACTCCACTCACTGCGACAGCATCTTCTACTTGTAATGTGGTCAAGGATGAGCAAGGTGAACAAAAAACAGCATCAGCCACAGGTTCCAGATTCTTCTGATGACTTTTATTTACTACATTTGACTTCGACGACCCCTCCTGGGCTTCCAAGAACTCACTGTTTTTATGGCCAATTGGCAACACACCTGCACTTGAGTGGACCAAGTCACAATTAAACAGGTAAAAAAAAAAAAAAAAAAACCCACAAAATCTAAACAGAAAAACAAGAATAAAATGATTAATCTAATTTACAAACTCATCTACATAATGAAATGGTCTGCAAAATAAATCATGTAATACAAAATAATTGAAAAAGTTACTTTCAAATTCAAAAAGAAAAACAAGCAAAGCAATACTCCAAAGAAAACCCTCTAATTGGTAGAACCCAGCAAGGTAATCGATGACATCATCCAGCCATTTAAGCAGGAAATACTGGGCCGGCCCCTCCCACACTCCTGCCCTGCTGCAGATCTACAAGGGACAAACAATGGTGAGTAAAAAGGAAAACAAATACCATGAATAAACTTTAAAACAAAATAAATTCAATCAAGAAGTAGTAGCTTTAACCTAAACATATAAATAGATGGAAACTCCAACATAATGCTAACACAAACAAACCTGGGATAGCAGGTGAGGCAAAGTAATGTTTAAATTAAGCAATGTAACCAACTATAGAAAGTAAGTGAATCAGCAATAAGAATAAGGGACAAGTGGTGAACACAAACTGAACCACTTTGCCACCCTACTCAGCCACCATTCTGTCTCTTACGTGTTTTCCCATCACTTTGTGGTTTGACTGGACTGCAACGAACAATCAGGTCTGCAGAGGGGACCATCAGCGCTGACCTTCCCTCCGCTCAGGACTTGTATAGGTCTGGGGTCAGGAAGTTCCTCTACTGACCCCACACATCCTGAGCACAATCTGTTAGACTTTTACCTCCGGGTCGGTGCAAAAGTAGAGTAGCTGTAAAAATGAGCCACAATTTCTGCTCCCGGGCTTTCTCTCTGATAAACACTTAACAGTCAGAGCGGCCAGCTACCCTGCTGGGAATCAAAGCTGTCATTTGCACAATTCAGCCTTGCCTTTTTCTTTTGTAATGATGCTGTATATATGCAATTTTCTACTTAAAAAAATATTCTAACTTTCCACCTGAGGCATATATAGGTTTTTTTAGATGTCTGGGCATTTGCACTTCAGACGGTAACTCACTACAAGTTCTACATTTTGGGACATATCTTGTGCATGCATGGGCAGCGAATGCAGGATCAATGTGCAGATGCTGCTTATAAATTTAACTAAAATCACCAGTTTTCTATGGTACTTTGTGCAGTGCTTTGGCAAGTACTCAAAAATGTGATCTTTGATAGGAAATTTTAAATAGCAGGAAGATAAATAAAAAAAAAATACCATTTTCACACGTTTCATTTACCATTGAGTCTCAGTTTTAGTTGGTTTGAAAGCTCCCTAACAATTAACTAACTTGTTTTGGTTTTTTTTCTCTATCGGGCCTTTAAATTGTTAGTGTAGTACATACATTTACAACCCAAACAAAATTCTAAAAAGAAGAAGTACGAATTACTTCTCCCAAAAACCGCCGAGATTAAGTAAAGTACTGATGATCGTGTTTGATTTAGATTTGTGTTCAACAATGAAGTCGTCTCATAGGAAGAACAGAGCAGACTGGGTTTCTTGAGGAAGCCAAGATCCTTCAGTCTCCTATAAGTCTGTTGTTGAGGGGCTGCAGCATCACCACCAGGTACCTAAAAAGGCTCGACAACCTGTTAAAGAAGGCTGGCTCTGTTCTGGGGACTACTGTGGAGCCACTGGAGATGATGATGCAAAGAAGACGTTTACGTAAAATCATGAATATTATGAACAACCCTGAACGTCCTGTTCACCAGACTGCCTTAGAAACACGAGCGTCTTCAGTCGGAGGCTTCTTGAAATTCGCTGTAATACAGTCCACTACAAGAGATCTTTTCTGCCAACGGCCATCACCATCTACAATAATGATTTAATTGAACGAGTTACAACAAAATTTAAATTCCCCTTTGGGATAAATAAAGTATTCTTGAATTTGATTGTGATCGAGGGAAACAGGGTACTGTGGGGAAGCCGAACCAAAGCATGTTGCACTTGACGAATGGTAATTAAGATTTTTGATTGTCAATGATTGTGCAATGTGTCATCTTGTATGACACATTGTGTGTCAGTCATTGTACCCAATGACTGTTGGGTAGCAGTGTGAAAAGAAAAAACAACTGTTGAAGAGATATTTGTCTTTACAATTATTGTGTTTATTAACATGTGGCGTAGTTCAAGCTGCTTGAAATCGAGCACGTATTTTGTACTTTATTTGTTGAGCATGTGGTTCGTTAAATAAAGGTTGGTCTGATTTTTCTGAAAATCCATTTCTGGGGGTTAACTTTATTAATTATTAGGTACACTTATTAGGTATATCAACAATGAAACCAAATAAGCATTATTACTATGCAAATTTTAAAGGTAATTAGTAGAAAAATGTACTCTGGAATCTTAGGTAGATTTTGCTATTTTGAAGCTGTTGACTTGAGATAATCTTTACTAAGAATATTTGGTTAAATTTACCCAACCAGATTGTTTGTAAATTCTTACCTGAGTTTTTTTTGGGGGGTAAATTCTATAGATTGTTTTTTTTTACAGTGTATGAACCTCAGAGTCTTACACAAGATGTAAGGTGAGCTACTGTTATCAGCTGACGATGACGGTGGCAGGACAGGTTAATCAAGAAGAAAACATTAGTCATCGTTATGCAGGTGAAAGGTCGTAAGGAAAGGCTTGGAGATCTTCCAAGGTTCCATTGGTGTCTTAGCATTACAGCTGCATAAATCAGATGGCATAAAGTTTCTCCATCCATGTTCACCTGAGTCTTTGACTACGGACCTGGTGTATGGATCCATCTTTCTAGGATCTGACCAATAAGAGGCCAGAGGTTGTAACAGTAAATGTGACAATAATTGCTTTTGGATGTAGTTATGGTATAATTCAGCATATTAATGCTGAGTAACCAAAACCAGATCGCATTACTTTTCTGCTAAGGCGTATCTGACTGTTTATGGCTCCCGCCTATTTTGTTTCTCTCTTCCAATTTCGTATTTTCTTCTCAGTCCTCTTTCCGTTCTTAGCCTCAACCTGTTTAAACTCATTCTTGGCATGTTATTTGCTATAATAACATACCTATAATAACATACCTCTACTTGCTATAATTTTCAACTCTCTCCTACACTTCCTTTGCTTTTGTTGTCAATCTTCTGACTGGCCCTCCCTTTCTTCCACAGGCCAAATGAAGTGGCAGAAGAAGATATTTCTGGTCCTCATTGTCATCTGTACTGTCAGTCTTCTGCTGCATCATGGGGGCCACTTCACCTGGTGAGGACTGAAGCAAAAACCAACTATATGTGGAAAAAAAACAAAAAAGAAACAATGTACACTTGCTACTTGTGTTAAAGGGTGTGTTAAAAATGTTCTATGTCAGTCGCAAAATTGTAAGGTATAGGTTCAAACCATCAAATGATGACTTTGAACATATTTCATCTAAAAAAAGTAAAAAAAAAAAAAGTGAATTTTTATGCTGAACTATAGAATTTCAGATTTTATAAAATTTTAAACAGCATTGCAGAAAACTAGCAACAATGACTTATTTATTGTTTAGGGTTAGGGTTATTTTTATTTATCTTATTTTTGCACTTTTTTTCTTTCACGCCTTCGCTTTTGTCTCTTATTCTCTCCAGTTGTTGTGGAATTATATCTCCAATTGCTAATTTTGAGATTAATTGCATTTCCTTTTCCTTTAGGAACATGGAGGCTTTCCGCTTTGGCTGCTCTCACCAGTCCTCAGGAACAAAGCCGAAACACACCAACATTGTCTTCCTGAAGACCCACAAAACGGCCAGCACCACCATGCAGAACATCTTGTTTCGTTTTGCAGAACGCAACAACCTGATGGTGGCGTTGCCAGTACAAGCATGTGGTCATCAGTTCTGCTACCCACGTTCCTTCTCTTCTCACTTCGTCCATCTGCACACGCTGCGACCAAACTTGATTACCAACCACATGCGCTTCAATAAGACGGCATTGCAGCGACTGATGCCAAATGATACAATATACATTACAATCCTGAGAGAACCAGCCTCCATGTTTGAATCCTTGTTTACATACTACAGCCGACACTGTATGAGTTTCAGGAGGGTCCCGAATGGCTCTTTGGAAGCGTTCTTGGCGGAGCCCTCACGTTACTACAGGCCACAAGAGGTAGAGTCCATGTACGCACACAACACCTTGACCTTCGACTTGGGTGGAGACAAAGATCGTCCGTCAAAAGACTTGGCTTATGCACATAACTTTGTTGCGGAGGTTGAAAAAGTGTTCTCCCTAGTGATGATTTCTGAATACTTTGATGAATCACTTATTCTTCTTCGCCATCTTCTCTCTTGGGATTTGGAGGACATCTTGTATGTCAAGCTAAACATGCGGACGGAAAGTTCCAAGAAGAGATTGTCTCCAGGTCTTCCTGAAAAGATCCGTGCCTGGAATTCCATAGATGCATACCTTTATGAGTACTTTAATGCTTCATTCTGGGTCAAACTGTCAGATTTGGGTCTAGACTGTGTGACAAAGGAGGTCCAACTTCTTCGACAGGCACAAGAGAGGCTAATGAGAAGTTGCTTTGGTGGGAAAATGCCACTTCCACGCCCAGCTGCAGAGATCAAGAACAAGGATCTCCGTCCATGGCAGCCAAGCGACAAAGTCGACATCGTCGGCTATGACCTCCCGGTAAATATAAGCCATGAGGCACAGGAGCACTGCCTCAAGTACATCATGCCAGAGATCTCATACACGCGCATCCTTCTACATTCCCAGTCCTTGCGACATCGTCGGAGTTATCAGAATTGGCCTCCACAAAAGTCACACACCCTCCAACATCACATGCGCACAACCCTGCCTCGGCATTCTCAGGTCCACCGCAGTCAACCAGCACCCTCTGTTGCTCAGAGCCCAGACTCAGGAACAGAGTCCAAATCTACCATGAAGCAAAGTGGAGGAACTACGAAGCTGGGGCTTTAATTCTCAAGCAAAATGTGAAAATCTTCTCAGAGCCCAGCAGACTGCACACTTCGACTCATCCTGATCCAAAAAAAAGACTATGATGCTCAGTTAATGAAACCCTTTGGGAGTCAAATTTGTATTTAGGAAAGCAAAGAAAATTGGGGTCACCTTTTCTCTCTGAAAACCCTTTTTATTATGACTGATGAAAGACAAAGGGTTAACCATGTCTGGACTTCAACCACATTCTCCTCCTTTGGTGTGTGGAACAGTAAAAGTGATGGAAAACCAAATAGCAAGGACTAAACTGGAGCTAGGCTCTACGGTCACAGCAACTGATGGCAGCTGGTTTCAGGTGAAAGTGGTTGTTTAAATTAAACCAGTTGATGTAAGTCCTGGAACCAATGACAAGGTACTGATAATCTGCTCCATTGTAAGGCACAGAGTGTACTTTGTGTGCACCAGACAAGTTCTGTATCCGATTACTTTCCTTTATTTTCCTTTTCTTCAGCTCTGGTTTCCTTGCTTTCTAATTAGCATATATGTTGCTTAAAGTCCTTCGGACACACAATGACACTTGTGGATCAACTATCAGGCTTTTCGAAGACCCACACTGGAAAAATACCAAGTTCACCTTCTTAACTTTTCTTCTTTATAAAGTCCAGAACCTAAAACAGCAAAGAGAGAGAGAGCAGAGAAATGGCAGAGTATGCAGACATTACATAGATGTCTTGATGTTAAGTTTTGGCCACCCATTATTGTTATGACTCACACAGCCTAGATTCAGTGTAAAATCTGTGCCTCCTTAACCTTTGACCTCTCTTGCCTCCCCTGGAATACTTTTCTCCATTTCTCAGGCAGGCGCCCTTGCTGTTATATCCTACATCTGCACAGAAGCACCAACGTCTTGGTTTAGTGCTGTCCAGATCTGCTTTTGCCCTAAATGCCACTGGCCATCTCGTCTTTCAATCACGCCCTGTGGAAGTGAAGGCTTCAGCATCGGAGACTGACACGTGAACATGGCTGCTATTGCAATAAGATTCATAATCTTTTGATATTAAAGGTATGGACTCTTCAATCAAGCCAGAACATTTTTGCCCCAAATGAAGCCTACGTACGAACAATGTAGGGGGAAGACGTGACGACACAGCCTATGGCAAAAGCTCTAAGGTTACACACTTGTACATTTTCATTGGGGACATGCTCGATCAATGAAAAGCTGCTCGTTCTGAACTGAATCTGAAATATAGGAGCAGAAATCAAGAGAGAAGGTAGACTTAAAACCTGGTAAGACAGGTTGGCCGGTGAACTTGTTGGGGTCTTGAACTGTAAAACCTTATCCACTTGAACTGTTGTCTGCTCATATTTAAGCTGTAATTTAATTTACATCATGGCAAGAGGAGCCATTAATGTAACATGAATGCTAAGTTATAAGGAGCTTGTTTCAGAGATTACAAAAGAGTTGCACATGTGAGTCCGGAAATGACTCTGCCTCATGTTGAAAAAACAGCAACAGCGTGGCTGGTATTTTGAGTCTGTTTGGGGAGTCCATGTGTGTGTGTGGGTGTGCGTGGGTTTGTGTGTTGTGTGTGGATGTGTGTGTTGTCTGTGTGTGGGTTTGTGTCACTATGGCAGACATGATTGTAAGGGATATTAGACTAATATGTACTACCATGAAACCAGCTCTGAGCCATTTGGGTTTGTGGCTGTGGAAGTTTTTTTTTAAACACTATAAGCTATGAGGACTCAGTGGAAACAAAAGTTAAGCCCGAAATGATCATTCCCGCAACAAGCAGTTTGTTTCTGATGGAAAAAAATGAAAGATTGAAGGTAACAATGTTATAGGTGTGTCAACCTTGAGAAAATAATAATAAATTAATTACACAATGACAAGTTATCAAACAATATAGGAGCTTTTTTTTTATATGAGAGTTAGTAAACCCTTCCTAAAGCTGTCGATCACCTGCTGGTATTTTGGCCGTTTCCTGTCGGTGATGATCTTCAAGTCTTGCCGGTTGGAAGGCCTCCTTGCCATCACCCAAATCTTTAGCTTCCTCCAGTGTTTCTCCATCAGATTTAAGTTGGGACTCTGGCTGGCTAGCTCCAAAGTTTCAAAAGAAATTTGCTGGTAGGGATATTTTTGGGCTTAGCTGTAAATGAAGGAATGTACAGGCATTTTAACATTGAGAAATGCAACGCAGCTGCAGAACAAACAGTAATCGCTCAAAAGCTACTTGGGCAAATTACCACACTGGTTTAATTCTATGTAAACAGGGCAAAAGACATACTTTGTGTGAGTTCATTAAATCTACACTATCTCTTATTTATTATCAGGGATCTAGTATTCCCAGTGCTGTGTTGTATTTTCGCCTTTTGTTTGTAGTGAGGAAAGGTTGCATTTCCATCGCATTATCATTGTGTCTACTGCAAACCTCAAGGCAGTGCAGATGGAATAAGGCATAGGGCAGCAATATGAAATATTCATTCTGTACAGGTCACTTCTGAAGCTCCAACGAGCCCAATTACCCCACATTTCATTTTTGTTTGACTCTATTACATGGCGTATAATAAAGAAAGCACACAAACAGTTACACGAACATAAACGAAGCATTATAATTTATGTTTTCAGAAAGGTGTGAATATTTAAAAGTCAAGTTGAGCTTGAATATACCAGGTGACCTCATCTTTAAAGTTTTGCAATTCATATTGGTTCTTTTGTTTGTTTATGTGAAGTAATTTTACATTTGAAGAGACGTGTTGTATTTCTTGAAGGTGCACAACACTGTAATAGCAGAGTGACGATGGGTCTGTTTCGTTTTACAAACCCCACCAAAGATGCATTATAGGATAATCTCATCTTTGCATATGTTCTTAAATGTTTGTGGAAAGTGCATACAGGGACTCGCCTTTTAAAACAGCTGACAGCTAATAAGTGATTTTCTGTTGTATTTGAGTCAGTTTGTGTTAAAACATGTTGTGCTAATTGCATCTATTCATTGGGATGATAAAATAAACTGAGATGCTTTGAAAGTACTCAAAAACATAACAGGTTTGTGTATAACACCAAAGTTTTGTGAAGACAGTTGAAAACAGGACTAAGCATTGAAATACACACTTTTTGTACTTTAAAGGGCAAATGTCAACATATACAATTGGGTGTTATTTGTATAAAGTTACTCAAGTAACGTAAATATAAAACTATGTATAGATTTAACAAAGTTTCCTTTGCATCTTCACACAAGAAAATTTGCAGCGACAATTTTTTTTTCTGTGTCTGAGCCAAATGAATGATTTTCCGTCCAAATTCCAGTGTGATGTAAACTTGAAGTGACTTTTTAGGGCCAAGCTATATGTTGTGTGAAAACTAGTTGTAGAGGGACCTGCAGAGTGTGAGTGATGTAACAGTCAGTTTATTCAGAACACGGCTACGTTAGTGCAGTGAGGTCAAACCCTTGAAAATAAGCACAATAAGTAATTATGTGTAGATAACTGAGACTTTTAGCTGCTTTCTTTCACAAGGGTAACGTTTTCTACAATCACTGCCCAGCTCACAAGTAATAAGCAGACCTATCTAGTCACGCAGCTCGTAGAAAAAAAATGAGAGATGATGCATGGATTTGTGCATCAAATTAATGTTGTTCAGAGCTGAAGTGGGTCTGAATACGGCCAGAATTTAATTCTTTGGAATCACACAAGGTGATTTGCTACTGCGGCAAGTTACAGGCTGACTGGGCTAATCAGAATTTGCTTTAAACCCTGGCAGGGTTGCTGGTTTGTTAGGTCTCCAATCTGTGACTTTGTCATCCTAAGTGGATAAATTATGACATAAATATGTTATGAGCTGCAATTTGATCTAGAAACTTTGTCATCAGTACTTTCCTGTTGGACTTGTCAAAATTACAATATAAGCCTTTTAAAGTAAACCATAAAGTCGGTAGCTTAACTTATTGTGTAGTGGGTTTGGTGGAATGGTACATTTTACAATTAAAAACAATTAGGAGATGATTTTATGTTGTTTTTTTGTAGATTTTCATTTTATAATTTGAAATTGAAGTAATTTTGAAGATCTTTGGTCCTGCAGGTTTTGTACAAAACGGTGACATTTGGGTAATCGCATCATTTGTGTAAAGGGGTTAAAGCTGAACTACTGAATCAGATTTTCTGCCATCTGTCCAGCATAATTTATATAGGGATGAAAGTAAATGAATCGGATCAAAGCCGACGTGTGGAAATATTTCTTGTCTGACTAGGATTCAGATTAAAAATGTGTCAGTCTTTTTTTTTTCCTGTATTAGTTATTCTTTTATAAAATATTTCAACCGGGGAGTGATTTGCTGTAAGTGCTCTATTGTCCGAAAGAGGCATTTGCAGCCCTTTTTTTTTTTTTTTCCTTTTTAGTGGAAACATGTAATGGTCATGCTGTTGTGTTCCTCTGTTTTTTAAAAAATGTGAAAGGCACTATGAAAATATCTACAGTAAAATCTCATATTCACATTTTATTAATATGAACCTTCGGTAACAGAATATGTTAGTGTTTAGTAAAAAAAGGAAAAGTGAAGGGTTTTATAGAACATGTTATTTTGCTGACCCATGCCGTCCATTTTAGCTTTGATCTGAACACTGTTTTTTATTTCTCCCCATTTTTTGTTTTCTAGGATTTATCTGTGAATTAAGATATATATATATGTATATATATATATATATATACATATATATATATATTTTCTGATTTGGTGAAAAAGTGTGAATGAATGACGGGGCTTGGAAAAAAACAACAAAAAAAAAAAACAGGAGACAATCAGAGCTCCAAAGCTTCGTGGCGATGGATTGTGAATGTAACGAATAAAGCGAGAACGATTTCACCTCGTTTGTGAGAGACTGTTTTTGAGTCTGAAAAATGTCCTCTCCTTTGCAGATGTGTTCAGAAGCGCACTGACTTGAATCATTCGGCACATCGAGCCTCGGCACACACTTCAACACCGGCGGTCCGTACCGCACAATAAGAGTCGCTCACTTTAACAGACGGGCTCTGAGCGTTTTCTCTTTTCCCCCCCGAGGGATCAGAGCAATTCGGCCTGTAATCGCTCTCTTTGAAATTACCTCCATTCTGCATGCCCGACTAAATATCCTGGAACAAATTGCTTCTGGGAAAGTAAAAAAAAAAAGGGAAAAACAACAGAAACGCAGCAGTGTGTTTGATGTGACTGAAGCGGTCTTGATGCCGTGTTGCCATTTAACGGCGTGCTGCAGGTCACTTGTTGCCATGGCTGTGCCTGTTCTTAGGAGGTCCTTGAGACTCTGTACTTCATCACCCCCCCCCCGCCCCCCCCAACGCCCCCACTTCACTGCTGCCATGGCATTTTAAGAGAAATTGCAGTTATTAGTGGCTTAATTAGAGTGTGGAAACAGACAAAAGGGGAAGAATAACAGGCCGTGCTGTAGAAAAGTAGATGAGGAAGTTTCATTATCAAGTTTTTACTTCTCTTTCCAGGATCGCAGCAGTTTTTAAAGAAAAAATCTCAGTTCCAATTTCAAGAAGGCGTAAAAATGCAGCGTCCGTATCTGTAGCAACTTAAGGTGAATTCACACCAGTCCACATTTCTATCCACACCACCGTGAAGCCTGTCTGTTTCATTTTCTGAAACTTTTAGCAACAATTTGGACACAGTTCAGATGTTTGACATTGAAATTCACATTCAAAGGGCGTGACAGTAAACACAGTGAAAAACAATTATGCTTGGTTTTCCAAAGATACATTCTTCTAAGATCTGCTGGGTTTTTTTTTGTTTTTTTTAAACCCCTATTTTGGAAATGTGTCTGCTGGACAGAGACAAAAAGTTACATTATTAAACATTTCAGTTCTTTTCTTCCAAACCCCATGAGGTCGTAGTGAAACCGTACAGCACAGCTGATCAACAATACTGTGAATATTGCCAACATTATGCGTCAAGCCAAGCTTATTTAGCGTGTTTCAACAATAAGGCGGCTCAAAGTGCTTTACACTGTAAAAACATATATAGTGCAACCAATTATGAAACAACAAACATATTTTTCAAAATTATGAAGCAAATATGCATCAAACATACTGATAAAAGTTACAGTTATCATCTGTCAAAGGCAACGCTGAACAGGTGGGTTGATTTAAAAGGAATACATTGTTTTGGCTGTTTAGCAGTTTTTCTGGAAGTTTGTTCCAGATTTGCGGTGCATAGAAGCTGAATGCTGCTTCTCCATGTTGGGTTCTGGTTCTGGGGATGCAGAGCAGAACCAGAAACCAGAGGACTTGACTGGTCTGGAAGGTTGATACAACAGCAACAGGTCTTTAATGTAATTTGGTGCCAAACCATTCAGTGATCTATAAACCTGAATATAGTAGAGAATAACTCCCAGTCACCTTCTTCTACGCAAAAAGGTACCTCAAGGAAATCGCTATAAAAATCATTGTAATTCTGACCATCGAAAGCAAAGATATATCTGATTGAATTTATTTGGTAAGTGTACATTAATATATAATATATACCGATTTTAATATATAAATATATAATATCGATAAATATCAATTATCGACCATAACAGTAACATTAATATTGGATTTTTGTGTTGTTTATTATTGTTAGGAAGGTCTTTTCATATAAACTCATTCCTTTGTGTTTGTTTTCTTATTTATTTATTGTCTTTTCTCTATGAATTTTGGTTTTGGCTAGACGATACAGGATGTTCTTCTTCACACTCCTTTTCATTCAAAGCTCTTCTTTACATCAAAATGTAACATGTGAATTAAATAAATCAATAAATACATTTATCATTTATGCACAAATCAATGTAAATAAGGCAAATATGAGCAAATCGTGTACGGGCAAATACATTTTGCTGTCTGATTTGAATGAAGAATGTGTCTGTTTTTATATCTAGGCTACTTTTTCATGCTAGATTTCTTTAACAAAAAAATACCAAGTGGTGTTTTAAGAGGGACATGTGTGGGTGAAGAAGGACTGTGGGCTCATTAAAGCGTAGATTTATGTCTGGAGTGGCCTCTGTCCTTTGAGAGTTTAACTCTGAGTTACCGATTGACAGAAAAAGGTTTAAATGAATTAATGGGATGATAAAAGGTTGGATGATTTCAGTTTCAGTTCAGAAAACACTTCACACGTCATCGAACATTATCTTCGAGCTCGATTTATTCTGATAGGCGCTGGTTCGAATCGTTTCCTTTCGACAGCAGCATGAGCTTCTTCATAGCTGTGAAAACTTACTTGAGGCTTTTTACGCGGGTTTGGAAAGCGTCTGTCACAAATCCTGCTGCCGCATTTTCGGTCAACAGTGGACTAATAAAGACAAAAAGTCAAAGAAAATCAGATTTTCTATCTGGGAAAAGCATCCTGAAGGTCTTGATGTTATGGCCAATAATTTAGCCCTCCTGTTATGTTGCGGGTCAAATTGACTCGGTTTAAAGTTTAATTTTTTTTTTTTTAAATAATTGGAAATATTTTTTCTGCATGAAACTTTTTCTATTTGTCTTAATAGGTGCACTCTACATATAAGTTGAAAATGGTTCATTTTACACATTTGCAATCCCTTCTGCGTCTACTTTTTGCACAGATACTGTTCGGGTCAATTTGACCTGGCAGTCAAGTTGAAGGGTAAAAAAGATCAAAAAATGTCCAATTCTATATGTTTCCTTGCAGCTATGAGATGAATTTCACCACACACGCGCATACACACACCACACCACAACACCAGAGTAGTGAGAAAGTCGACTTTCTCACGACTCTCTTTACTTCACCAGGAAACTGCGAGAAAGCTGGTGTTCATACAACTTTT
>CAEGAE010017625.1:0-23710 GCA_903067095.1 Girardinus metallicus | reverse complement strand
TATGGGGTTTCAAATTTTTTACAGTCTGCTAATCTAACAAAGCTGAAAATATGTATAGAAGAATGTCGTTTCAAGGACTTTCCCTGTGATGTCGATGTATTTCACTTATGCACTGAACTCATGACTGAGCACAGACGGGTAATAACAGATGATGTGTATGAAATTACTAATCTTTATGTAAGACTCCGTCAAATGATCAGTGATGGGCTGGGGGAATAGTTTCTCCAAATCACCCAGGTCCACAAAACATCTAACAAGTCAGATATTATGTCAATATGTCCTTTGTAAACACTGTGATTGTAAAACTAAAATGCATGAATGAGTTACAATTTGTTTCTATGGTTTACTTAAAAAGACTAAGACATTTTAGTTTCCTTCAATGTTGAGGTCAAGGTCACTCTATTAATTTCTATGCAAAATACTAAACTCTTGTTGAAAACAGCACTAAATAATGAGACACTATCTCATTATTTTGAGATACTATCTCATTATTTTGAGATAGTATCTCATTTTAATGAGATAATTTATTTTATTTTTTTTAACAGAGTGGCGGAAATGGGCTTTCATAAAAGTGAGCCCCTGATATCTGTGGAGGAAACCCCGTCTAAAAACGGTTATAACTGAATATTTTACCTCTTCAAACACCAAATAAACCAAGTGGCTCCTTGGTTTTTCAGTTTTTATTTTGGCAAAAAAACAGAAAATTTCACAAAGAATGACACTAATGAGGCTAGTAATATATTGTTACACTCGTTTTTCCTTCTCAGTAACTATGAGCTTTTTAAAATGCTTACATAATTTTCATCCCACAGAAAATAAAATTCAAATTGAAATTGATTTGGAATGGGTTTTTTTTTTGTTGCCTGATTTTGTTGTCATTTTGATATTTAAAATACCAACATTTTCACAAAACTTTAAAAAATACATAATCAGACTAAAATATAAATATGAAGTTATTGATGTTTTTAATCAGTTAATGAGTTCTTGAGTAATCCTTTTTACCAAATACTTTTCTACTCTTGAGTAATTTCTGCTTTTTGCTTTTAGTAAAAATATTTTTGAAGAGTACAATTTGTGGATACTCTTCACACCTCTGTAAAATCCTAATTTAAGCTAAGTTGAACTGAATGTGGATGTTTAGTTTTATTTGTGGCTTAAATGAAACTGCTGAGTGAAAGATTTACTCCAGAGTTAATTTAAAAAGCAAACTGTATTCCTCTGTTTCTTTTCTACTGTAAACAGTCTGTAACCTGAGAAAATATTTGACCTAATTCATGATGTTTATATCCGATACCTGCTGAGGTAATTATGGCCCGAGCGCACCTTGTGCTGCTAAAACACACACTTCAATGACTGCAGCAGCGGAGGGTAAACAGTAGTTAACCGAGGCGAAACACAGCTGAAACCTTAGAGATGAATTCAGGGGAGGAAGGAAGGAAATATTTGATGTCTGCGTTTACGAGTTTGACGTAAACAACATAAGCTCTGTGTGAAACCGCACAGAAAAATCTGAGTCTTTTCAAACAAGGCTTCTTCTTTTCCTCCAGCGTATTAACTCCCACCGGCCTTGAAGACATCGCGAAGGACAGAGGTTCATGTGTGGCTCCACTCAGAGAGGAAAACGCCCAACGCTGCACCTCATTTATAGAAATATTCAGCAGAGAACAGCTTCTGCAAATTACTCCTGTATACGCAATAATTCTGTGTTACTATTACCATTATTACTAGACTATTGTTATTTTACTATCATTAGTTTGTTCTTGTTTTTTTTTCATATATAACAGATTACAAAGGATTTATAGGGTGTAAACTGACAAGGGGTTATTTACAATTTTCATATTATTATGAATTCGTAGATTTTCTCATCTTACGAGATTACGTTTGTAATCATTTTTACTAGTATAAAATAGTACCTTTACTATGCTATACTTTCTAATTCTACCTTGTGTGAGTAACATAATTTAACATAAAATTAAGAAATCATGGCTAACCCTGACTATCCTCTTGATGAGACTGTCTGGACTGTCTTCAGTCAGAGGCTTCTTCAAATTCGCTGTGATACAGACTGCTATAGGAGATCTTTCCGGCCAACAGCCATCACTATCTACAATAACTCTTTGAAAAATTTAAATTCATATGAGTTACAACAACATTTATTTTCCCTTTGGGGTCAACAAAGTATTTTTGAATTTTGTCTACAACAAATAATTTATTTGTTGATTTTTTTTAATAACAGGCATATAGAGTTTATTGTCATTGAATTGTATGTTAAAAGATGCACAAAATGAAAGACATTTTGTTGCAAGGCTCCAATAATAATAAATAAGTAATGATAAAAATATTAATGTAAATATATATAATGAAAGATTAAACTAACTGCAGATTAGTAGTCTTACAGCATGTTATTATGGATAAATATCATAATATGGTTTTAATTTCTGCTACTTATCAAGTCCTATATATAGTAATATATTTCATTAAATTGATTTAAGGGGTAAGATTAAATACGTGTTTACTTCTTTCTACTCCTTTTCAAACATAAAAGTAGTAAGCTAATTATTTTGTTCTTGGTTATGTATGCATTTGTTTTCTCTGATTACTTGATTTTCTTGTTTTTAAAAACCCAGTTTGAAATAAATAAATAAATGACATTACTCACCAATAGCGCCAAAACTAACCCAGAACAACATCTAAAGCACTCACTCACGTCTGGTAAGGTCAAAGTTCATGATTCAATAATAAAACCACACAAAAAAAGTTTAATTTCATCTTAATGATTCCCATTAAGATGTTCTGGAGCTACAATCCATCCAGAAAGTATTTACACTTTTTCCACATTAATTGCATTAAATTAATCTATTTCTGCACAGAAAAATGTGTGTATAAATGTCACTAAATTAGCAGTTAGCCCTATCAAACGATGGAAGGAGAGAAACTTGACCCGTCTAGTTTAGCTGCAGGTAAAGTTTCAGAGATTCTTGGAGGATCTTGTCGTGTTCCTGGTGTCGTCATCTGAAACCCGACGGACTCACAGCCCTGCTGCCTCATCAAAGCACAAGCTGGAGAGCTTTAATCTGCGTTAACATAAAGTGCAGATATAATCTGGTCCCAGCGACAGATGCTGTGCTGACTCAACACTTCCTCTATCATCCATCATTTCGTCAACAGGTTTGAATGAAACTTCATCATAAATTCAAAATCAAAGGAGAGCAAAATACGGAGAATCATTTAGTAGAGAAATACTGAAGTAGGATTTTGTAGGATGCCGTTAGGAAAGTTACACAGCCATAAATATTTAAATAATAACAGCAGTATTTTTGTTTATGTAGCTTGTCAGAGAAAAAAAAAAAGTGTGTATATTTTTTAAAGTCACTTTTTCACCATTTCATACGTTTATAAATGTCATAGCTAAATATTTAGCTTACACTCTAAATAGTAGGCTTTCAAATTACATATTTAGCTAAATAAATTATTTATCTAAATGTTCAAGAGTGTCTTCAGTCAGGGACTTCTTCAGATTTGCTGTTATACAGACTGCTACAGGAGATCTTTGCTGCCAACAGCCTAACAACTAATATTTACTAAATAATAATAATTATATACAAAATAATTAATGTAGCAATTGCTTAGTAATAATAAACAATTATTACTAATTACTAAATTAATCATTGAGTAATTTACTAAATGTTTAATTCAGTAATAATGAATAATTATTACTAAATTAGCAGTTAGCTCTGTAGATGCTCAAACATCATCATCTATTATTTTAATTATTTTAACTAAAATAATTAAAATCATTTTTAATTATTTAAATTAATAAATTAATTTAATTACTAACTTAATAAATTATTAAATTAGTAATTATTTATTTCATCTCAATATTTAGCTGCAAAATATTTAATTTACTAAATTAAATATCTACTAAATTTAATTTACTAAATATTTACCAAATGTTTTTCAATTTGCCGCAAGTTTAAATTCCTTAAATTAGATATTCTGCAGAAGAAAAATATGGCAGAAAAATATTTTTTCTGCCATAAAAAAAATATTTTTTTATGGCAGAAAATATTTTTTTTTTTTTTCTGCCATATGGCAGAAAATGGCAGAAAAAATATTTTTTATGTTGCAGTAAATTGTGCATCCTGATAAAAAATGTTGAAAGAAATGTAACTTTTTTACATACTTTATGGAGGAAAAAACCTCTACAAATGGTTTTTGTAGAGGTTTTTTCTACATACATAGAAAAAAAAGAACATTTTTCACAGAAATACTTTCTCCATCTGCGTCTCAAAGACACATGACGTAGAAAGAGTCTTATTTTTAACATCTGTTAGCTTTAACATACGCGCTTGAGTGTTTATTTTGGAAAACAGCTCTGTATGGAGTCCTGCTCCTGACGTCTGTCTCACACACACACACACACACACACACACACACACACTTGGAGCAACAGAAATACTGCAGCTTGTTTCTGCAGCCTCACTCACTCATCACTTCAAACACAGTCACGTTTCACAGACTTGGCCAGCGAGTGTTTGCGGCGCAGTGAAAGCGTCTCTATGCCGTTTGCAGGTGATGCCAACCAGAGCAGGAGATCTGGGTCAGCACTTTGCAGGCCAACCATACAAACCTCAGCCTGACTCCAACCTTCAGCTCAACACAAACGTTTAACGACATTTCTGCAAAATGTCCCAAACGCCCCAAGTTTAAAAAAAATGCTATTTAAACAAGAACAACCGGAAAGCAGCTGTTTTTAAATTATCTAATTTTATGTGTTCATGAATGAATGTTGCTGAAAAAACAACATGAGGACGCAGTCTTCTTGTTTTTCCACAACCTTAGGGTGAAAAGGCAGAATGTAATTTTTGGTCAGGACGCTACAGTGTATAAAGTATTCAGTTTCTTCTCTGCTTTGAGATCAAATTCAGCTTCATGTTTAATATGAAATGTGCAGGAGAGCAGAAAACGAAAGAACCAGGAAGAGGGAGGATAACTGATCCAAAGTTTAACGTGCTGAAGCCATAATCTGTAGCACTGGAGGTTGAGTTTTAGGGCTCCTGAAGTGAACTCTGATGCGCTTTGAATGCAAGCGGACCGGAGACCACTCCAAAAGCAGGAAGCAAACAGTAGCGAAGGGCATTCTGGGTAAATATAATCAAAACAAATGAGCGTGTCTAAGGCTAATGGGAGAAATGGTTTGTTTTTACTAACCACAAAAGACAAATCCTACAAAATCTGATGCCACTCCATTTTTGTTTACATTTCAGGAAGAAAGAAGTTGTGCTCAGTGTCTTCAGAGGTTTTCCTGTCATTTTCTTCAGTGGTTCTTGGTGCAGCGCCACCACAGGCAAGGAGGGGAACAGGTTTTTCAAAAGGTTTGGCTCATTTGACACAGAGCAAATTGCATCATCTGTAAATGTAACAAATGCTGCAATTTTGGGACCAAATGAAACCAAAAGGATCAGGTGTGAAAACACAGTTGGGATTTTGTAGTGAAGCGTACCAGTTGCCTACATTTCTCACGACAAGTTCCTTTATTTCCTACAATCCTAATGGATACTAGTAAGTTTGAAGAGCTAGTTGGGCTCCTAACCCAGTTTCTCCTCCAACAAGGAAGCTTCAGGTTCTTGCCAACTGGGTGCGCTAACTCCCAACCTAATTAGCTAAATGTCACACGAACACCGTTTTGCGCCGAAATTGATCTTTGTGCGTATATGTCTGGGGGGACGTCTGCTTCAAGTCGAAGCGGATATATCTGAGAAAAAAGTGAATGAAGTTGTGAAGGTGTTAATAATCTTTATAATAACCAGTTTGTTCTTACAGAATCACTTTCAAACAAAGCATGATGGTAGTTTGAACTCCTGAAGTGGGTCAGTGAAGGTCTCATGGTGTTGCTATGGTAACCACCAACTGTCAAAAGCAACATGGCATAACTGATATACCAATAAATGTCAGGAGAAACACTATTTCACTGTATGTTTACTCGTGTAAAAGTAAAAAGAAATCAAAGAAATTACTCAAGTAAGAGGAAAAAAGTATTTTGGTAAGAAGTCTATTCAAGTTAGCAAATTATCAATCATTTGATATTTAAAAATTACATCATCAGACGGATCAAAATATAAAGTCAGGTGGAAATAAAAATGACAGTAATTCATTTTTAGTAACATAAAACAACAAAATTAGGCAAAATAATATTTTTTCAAATCAGTTTCTTTCAATTAAAGTCTTATAAAACTTAAAAAGAAAAACTGCAGATGTGTCTGTGTTTGGTGAATTTTTGGTCAAAACATGTTTGTTTTTCACTCAGTGAAGAGACTCCAGAAATTTTACTCAAGTAAGAGTAGCGATACTTCGTAATAAAAATTACTTAAGTAAAAGTACAAGTACAGCATAGTTGTACGTTTACTCAAGTAAATGTAATTGAGTAAATGTAACTACTTACAACCCAACTTGAGATATATATCAGAAAAATTTGAAAGTTTTATTATCTACTAATCAGTTTGTTATTAAAGAGCCGCTGTCCAAATAAGCACAATGATGATTCGAACTGCTGAAGTGGGTCAGTGAAGGTTTCACGGCGTTGCCATGGTAACCACCAACTGCCAAAAGCACCGTGACATAACCCAATGTAAAAATCAGCAGAAAATATATTTTTGACTCAACAAAACAAATTTGAATAATAAGTAAACCAATTCTGGCAAACTTCACAACAATAACATAAATTAAAACCTCCCTACATGTTTATCTAAATATATATATGAAGAAACAAGTGAAGAATTTGTGAAGGAGTTAATAATCTTTCAGGAAGTAATCGGTTTGTTCTTAAAGGGCCACGTGGTTTGGTCAGAAAAGGCTTCAGGATGTCACAGCAGCACCTCTGAGGTCATATTTATCCTGGTTATTAGTCTGGGTGTCAGTATGTGGACAAAGGCTGAATCTGACATTCCTCACCAGGATGTGAAGGAGAGCCTCCGCCGGCGAGCCGATCCTCAGGAATGTGGATTCCTGCTCCTGTTAGCGCTTGTTTTCCAGTGTATGTCATGAGAAGGTGCTCCTCAGAAGATCCTCGCAGCGACACAGAGCATAAATTATTGAGATCAGGCGTCCAGTCGTCCCTGGAAGTTCTCAGCTGGCAGTTTTCACAGAAATGAAGTCATACTGCAGTAGCTTCCTCCTTGCCTTACATGTTCAGGGGCATCTCTAATAACAAAAACATTCAGAGTAAAGTAAAAAGTACAGCATAGTTGTACTTTTACTCAAGTAAATGTAATTGAGTAAATGTAATTCATTGTCTGCAATGATAAACTGGTGGCTTAATCTGAGATTATCCAAGAAAAGCTTTAAAATTTAGCTTTTTATTAATCAATTACAAAAGTATTTGTAATTGATTAATAAATCATTTTATTAAGAAAAATATAAGAAAAATTTTAATAAAAATATAAAATAACAAAAAGAAAGTTTTACGATTTTTAGATTAATCTCAGAAATTTTCTGGAATACACAAATTTCTAAGTTTAAAATTCAATAAATTACTAGAGAAAACTAAGATATTTTGAGGTTAATCCCAGAAAAGATATTTTTGAGTTTTAAAAATTAAAAAAATTGCTAGAAAACAAATCAAATTTTAGATTGAGCTCAACTTTTCTGGGAAAAAAAACAACTAAAATCTGTCAGTTCGAAAAGTTGAAAATGTGCTGGAAAAAACTAAAATTTCGAGGTCAATCTAGAAAATTTTCTAGGAAAAAAAACAAGAAAATGTATGCGTCAAAACGTTGCAACTAAAAACTTTTTCTAGAAAAAAACAAAGACATCTCTGAGTTTGAAAATTCAAAAATTTATTAGAGAAAGATTTTGAGACTACCGTCAGAAAATTCAGAAAAAAAATTTCTGAATTTGATATCGAGAAATTTGCTAGTTAAATAAAACTTCTCCAGAAAATTTCTGGAAATAAAGAAATTCATAAGTTGAAAATTTGCTAGAAAAAAACTCAGATATTTAAAGATTAATGTAAGAATTTTTCTAGAAATTTTTTTTTCTGATTTTGAAAATTACAAAATTTCCAAGAAAGAATTTAGAAATTTTAGATTATTATTAAATTTTCTAGAAGCAAGAAAATGTCATGTTTTGAAATTCAAAAACCTTTAACTTTTTGAAACTCAGAAATGTCCTTGTTTTTTCTAGAAATTTCGGAGATTAATGTCAAACTTTGTGTTTTTTCTGGCATATTTTTCATTTCTGGAGTTTAGAAATTTCCTCACGTTTTAAAACGTACAGTGGCCCTAATATACCGTTGTAGGGAATATTTTAATATCTTAAAAGTTGAAACACGCAGACAAAAATTCTGCCACAGATCCCATCGGTAGTAGCCTGTAAAAGAAGGTCTGGACTCAATCGGATACGATTGATAGGTGCAGCAGTTTTATGTGTTGAAGTTTAAAATTTTACCCAATCGCTACCGTTTGTCCTTGACATGCAACGTGCCAGTTTGACGCTATGAAACTTACCGGAAATTGCGTACACTGTAAACAACCGTCCTCCACTACGAAGAGCCGAGCTGTACAAGATGGCGGCTGTTAATGTTAAATCATTTGGAAGAACTAAACTGAACGGAACTTTCTCCGCTGCCGTCGCAAAAACGGAACAAAACACCGCAGAAAATTGACGTCATCGTTCAGGACTTCTCCTTCTGTCCGCTGATTGGCCGGGTAGAAAATCAACCGGAGACAGACAGTTCAACCCAAACGGAGAAGTGAAAGGAGATGAGAATAATTATGTCGGCTGGTCTTCATATTTTTCACAGTTTTTATTATTCAACAGCGTAAATGTGTCGCCACAGATTAAAGGCCGTGATCTTCATTACAGGACTAATGACGGGAGGAAGAACAGGAGGCAAGTATTGACATGTACCAGAAGGCTAATGGTGCGTTCAGGGGGAATGAAACAGTCGGAAGTTACACGAACGCACACAAACACAGTTTACTGATGCAACATTAAATGCTGGATCACAACACGTCGTCTTTTTTTTTTCTGCTGCTGCCTGCAGACGGCGTTGTTCATCCCATTTATGCACATTTGTGTAGTGTAAAACAAACATTATCATACTCTGGGCTTTTTCTTTAGCTTGAATTTGTGATTCCGATTTACAGAGATGTAAAACATTATTTCCATTGACAAACTCAGCAGGAACAGCTGAGGTGTTTATATGGAAATCCTGAGTTTTTGGGTTTTTGATGCGTTTATTTGCAGTTCAAACTCTGACTGGAAGCTAAAGAAAGTTTTCCACCCAGATGGAAAACACTGTAGGAACCGTTTTGTATCACCAAAACAAATCAGACAAGGTGAAGTTAAATCTGGAATCCATTTTTTAAAGCACTAAGAAGTTTTCCTCTTCTAAATTTCACTAATGCAAACATAATTTTAGAAAACATAATTGTTTAAGTAGGAATTAAAATTTCTACGCCAATAAAAATCCACCTTTCCATTTCACGAGAATATACCAACATAAGATTTAGTCTGTTACGCTGTACATTATTGCCACTCCACATATATTAGTTTTCTGCCTCTCATTTTATCTCTTTTTACCATATAATTTCCCATTAGCCAAATAAAGCCCCAGGTTTTCTGTCTTAAAATCTAACAAACAGAAATGGATCAAATCATAACACAAATCAGAACAATTTATGGGAGATAAAAATGCCTTTGTTTTAGTGTTAAGTAAGTTTATGAACATCCAGTTGCACAATTAGCCAGTGGAAGAAGTAAATATTCATCTTCATTCTTCTAATTGCTGCAGTGATTGTTTTCTTTTCTTTAATCTTATTTTTTCAGAAGTGTTTTTGTGTCGCTGTCCACTCGTCTCCATTGTTCAGATCTTTCCAAAACAGGCACCAGCAGCTTTTGGTTATTTCCTAAACACGGCAGACATCCTCCCACGTTTCGCTGAACCGCGTCTGCTTCAGACAAATTGTCAAGCAGCCTGGAAAGAGTAAGTGAACCAGTAAATTGGTGTTTGTTATACCATTATCTGTCAGATGCAGGCGACTTTCTGACCATCTCTGATTTTGAAAACTATCAAGTTGGGCTTTTCCAAATAGTTTTCATGCTGTACGAACATTAAAAGAAAAAAAATGTATACGATAAATGCTTTTCTTGGCATTGCAGTAACACAATTTTAGAAATCTTTAGTTTTAGTACATTTATTTAATCAGTTCACACCACAGATTATCTGCAGACTGAAATGATAGCAATGGAGGAAAGTATTTTTGTGTCTAGTGAAAAACACAATGGACATTTGGTACCCACAACTGGCAGAAAGATTTTTACTTAAAACTTACACTTCAGAAAGCTCCCCAGGGACTTTTATAGGAGAAACAATATAAATATAAATCCTTTGATTCCCACCAAATTCACCCAGAATTTGTTGCTATAAAACTCCATCTGAAGAGATAAAACCATCTAATTTTTCTGGTTGAATGTACGGAAGATGAAAAAATAGGATTACAACTTTTTATCTCAGCAGATTATAGTCAGAGTCCTGAGAAAAAAAGTAAAAGTTCAGAGAAAAATTAGAAAAAAAAAAATCTGAATTCAAAGGGAAAAAAAGTCAGAATTACTTTTTATGTTAATTGGCCCTAATCCTCTTCTGTATGCATGGAATCAAATATCTGGTACAAATTAATTTTGTTAGACTGTGGTTTCTAATAAATATGATATATATTCCATGATACTTTAGTTAATCCTTCATAATAAAAGCAGATCTCGCAACTATTTTCTGCTGCTCGTTATATAAACAAATTTAGTTTTTTTTTTTTATGTTTTACACCAGAAACCAAAGATGACGCCAGCCAGAGTAGAGCACATCCCTGCAGAGTTTCACAGATTAATCTGCTTTTCAGCGTCAACACAATCAGCATCAGCCTGATCACAGACTAAACACAAAGCTGCCAGGTGTTTTGCACTGCAGGTGTTCATTCTCTCTTTTGATCCACTTTCTGCATAAACAACTATTACTTCCCTCCAACAAACCTTAAAATGCAACACTCTACACTGACCCGCACCACTGGCTCCCTCCTGTGTCCATTTGGTACCATTACTCAGACAAAATCTGCAGACTCTGTAGCTGAAAAAATTAAAAAAATGTTGATTAGAAAATAAGATTTAAAGTAAATCTGAAAGTTTCACATTCACAAACGAAAAGAGCAAAGCACAGGTTGAAAATATAAATATTTATATAAGATATTACCTTGTTATGTCCACGTAAACAGCTGTATGTAGTAATCGTAAGTTTAACTTGGCACAGTCTTTAAATATTAGTAAGTTAATTCTCCAAAAAATATTAGACACATACAATATTACAGTGTTAGGGAGGTGTGTGTATATGTAGTCTGTATTCAGTGTGAACCTTAATAAAGGCTTCCATCTCACTCTTTAGTGAAAAAGAACTGTGTAAAAGTCTTAAATCATCCCTTTGTCTTTAAAATTTTCTATCTAAAATGCAGATTTTATGTTATTCAGTTTTTTTAGTTGTCCGTTCTTTCCTTCCGATTTTCCTGCTGTTCTTGCTTATTTACATATTGTTAAGTATAATTGACATGATTATTTTTCACTGAATATGACGATTGTGTCCAATTAAAAAGTAAAACGCATTTTAGTGCCAAGCACGACTTATTTTGGAAAAGGGAAGCGTTTTATTTTGAAGAGTTCCGAACCGGATCTGGGTTTTCCTACTCTCTTCTCTGTTCTTGTGTTGCTAGGATACGAATAGCCGTTGCCGCTGGAAGCCGTTACCGTTTGCTTGTTCGATAAAAACTGAACATAAAAGATGTTCTAAGATTTCTAAATCTCCGTCATGATTGTAAAACCTTTCACTACGAAATGCTAATATATTGTTCAGTGTTTGAACAGTAGGTAAAAGGAAAAAATGGCGAGAAAATACCGAATACTTTGTGAATATGTTACGTAGAAAATGCTGAACTACAGATCATTGTCGAAAAACCCGTGAATCAGACACAATAAAGACAAAACAAATCAGCCAGGACACATTCCAGGAACCAAAATAAGTTTATTACCCTTTTTTTATCCATTTGTAAATATTCAACCATCAAATTAAACATTCAGTGCAGATGATCAGTCTTTTATAAAGCTATGAAGAAAAAAAATATATATACAAACTTGGTTAGAAAAATAATCACTTTTAGTTCCATTCAAGTAATGAAAAAGGATGTTAACGTGTAAGGTGCTACAGTTTATGAAAACAAAAGCAACCAGGACAAAACGATGGGCTGAAATGTTCACTGCCATGCAGGAATTACTCTGAGTGCAGTTTTTTTTTTTTTTTTTAGGAAAATAAAGAAAATAAAAACATCAAAGTACCTCTCAGATAAATAAATGATTACAGTACACTCACTACAAAAGAAAGAAGTACCTTGATGCTTTATCGTAAAAGATGACATAAACATACCTTTTTAGAACATTTCCTGGCATCAAATGACTTATCCAATCATTATAACATCTGAGACTAAATAACTGATATTTGAACATTGGCTCTAATCATCTTAATTAGATCTTTGTTTCTTTCCAATTAAAATATATTATAAAATAGTTTACTTTAAAAGTAGTGATTATGTCCCACCGGGAGGAGGCCCCGGGGAATACCCAGGACACGTGTTTCTCGGCTGGCCTGGGAACGCCTTGGGATTCCCCCGGAAGAGCTGGAAAAGTGGAGAGGGAAGTCTGGGCCTCCCTTCTTAAGCTGCTACCCCCGCAACCCCACCCCGGATAAGCGGGACAAAATGATTAATGGTTACATTACGTTCAGTACTGGCACAGTATAAGACATTGAGCAGGTTTGTTGTTAGTTGTTTTAAACACTCATGAAAACCACAAACAAGCGTTTAGTAAAACACTGAACTGCATTTCTGCATCCAAAGTGGTTTGACATTATTTTTAGAAAATATTTACTCTCATAGAAACAGAAGATTACAGTAAAAACAGGATTTATTCCCTTTTCTGTGCACGTAGCTGCTCTAGTAGTAATAATAATCCCATTACATTTATCAAACTGTACGTTCTTTTCAAGAGAATTGTGTTAGTAAAGTGTTAGAAAAACATTTAAATTAATTTCATAAGTGCTTGAATAAATCAGGTTTATAAAGTGAAGTAGTCGTTTCCTTTTGCCTGAAGTTTAAATATAAAAACTGAGAAAAGAGAAACACAGCAGCTCCAACTTTTGAATCACAATCAAACATGTTTAAAACAAAATCCTCCCAGCAGCAGTCGGACTCTAAAACCATCAAAGTCTAGAAATGTTTATGTACATGCTGCCATTTATTTGCACAACAATTTACTCTGTTTTTAAATAACATTTCTGTTTCTCTGATATATTGTACTGTAAACAATCTGTTTCTTTTTCAAGTTCAGTACACGTGCACATTATGATGCACATCCCTTGGATTCTTAGTACAATATTTATCTGTAATCTTGTATAGTATATTATTATTATTGTTGTTGTTTTTTATTTATATATTTTCAACACTTTTGTAACTTTTTGTTCTGCTGTTGCACATGAATTTCCCCTCTGTGGAATAATAAATGTTCTTTTTCTATGCTGAACATCAGTGGATAAGAAGAACAGGTGTTACCAGGTTCCAACAGCAGAGGGCGCTGTGCTGCGTCATTCTGCTAACTGTTGCTTCCTGAATGATCGGCAGGCAGACCGGATTTTTCTGCAGCGCGCTCTGCGTGGCTGCAGCAGCAGGAGTCTGGGAGATGATATTGGTTCTGTTCCATCAAACTGGGACCGAATCACTGGTTATGTAGTGGATTCCTGTTGGATCTGGATGAAGCAAGCCTACGGAAGGTAAAGTGACTCAAAAATGTGTTTTTGTCCAGAATATAAAGACAAAAACAAACCCTGAAACTTATTAGCCTCATATGTTTCCATGGGGTATAAATATGATGCCCATTTGTCTCAGTAACTCCTCAAAATGGGAAAAACAAGAAGGCATGCAGTCATGTAAGTTATGCCTTAACCTGTACAAACCTAGACAGAACAATAATAATGACAATAATAAGAAGGTTTGAACAATTTTCAAACATTTTCAAGGTAAGTTTTCAAGCCCTACACTTTGGAGATAAAAACAATACAAATTAACTAAAACAAGACAGTTTCAATTCACTATTTTATATCATTTATTACTGGTATTATTAATATCTCATGATGGTATGTTACAGCAGGGGTAAGGTAAATTATAGAGGTGTGCCGATCGATCGGCCACCAATCATAATCGGCTGATTTCCGTGAAAAAGTGTAGGATCGGTGATCGCCGATCACTGTCTCTTGTTACCGATCACCAAAACAATCACATTTATCTCACATTCAACTATAAATGTATTTAAGCATCTAATCCTACTCAAATTAAATGCTTTAACACAATATAGAAAGAGAGCTACAAATAAATCTCTGGCGTTTAGCCAATAGAAATAATTTAGGTGATTCTGACTGAAGTTGAATCAGACCAAATTTATCTTGTTTTACGTCAGACAACGAGAAAAAAATATGTTTCTCTTTATCAATTGTATGAAAATATCTGGTTTCAACTGTAAATAATGTTGACATTTATGACAAAACTGCAGAGTTGGGTAGTGACTAGTTACATTTACATGAGTAACTTTAAAAAAAGAAAAAAAATCTATACATACACACACTTTTAGGAGAATTTTTACTACTCTGTACTTGAGTAAAATTCTGTATTTTCTACCCACTGAATGAAAAACAAACATGTTTAACCAGAAATTCACCAGACACATCTGCAGTTTTTATTAGTTTCATAAGTTTTTTATTTATATAAACTGATTTGGACAATTTTCATTTGCCTGGTTTTGTTATTGTTATTTAAATGAATTATTGTAATTTTGATTTTCAAATACCAAAAGTTCCACTTAACTTTATATTTTGATCCATCTGATGATGTAATTTTTAAATGATTGATAATTTGATCTGTTACTCAGTACTTTAGTAAACTTTTTACTTTTACTTTGGCAAAAATATGTTGAAGTTTTGCTATAATTTTTGGGAACTCTCTGAAAAACTGCACACTGACTATCAAGAACTTTCAAGCAGTTTCCAAACTTTTAAAACACCCTGTTGAAATTCAAACATTTTCAAGAACCTCAAGCACCAGTATGATCCGTGTTTTAGTGTTTTGATGACTGTTGGACTTTCTCACCTTTAGTGTTGTGAACATGAGGCCCATCTCTCCATGCTGGAGGTTGGGATCCATCAGGTCTTCAATCAGGCTGACTTCAGCTCCCAGGTTCCTGACCCTGCAGAAATAAGAACGTGAACTACAGAAACGGTCCAGAAACATCCGAACTGGACTGCTGCTGCTGGTGAAGCTGCACCTGGCTCTCAGCACCACGTAGAGGAAGAGGGGGAACAGGTCGTCCATGCACCACAGGAAGTCCCCGGCCAGGAAGGGTTTCACCTCCAGCGTCAGCTCCTCAAACGTTTTCTGAATCACCAACAGTTTATCCGATGGCGTAAACGTGGTGCTGCGTGCAGAACATGCTCATTAAATACGGATTTTGATCCACGGGGGTCCAAAGTGAGGTCCGGGGGCCATTGGTGGCCCTTGGACTGATTCTGTGAGGCCCTAACTGCAATTCAAAGATGATGCAAACTTGGCCCTTAGATGCAGATGGAAACTTTTATTTTGTAATCAGAGTTAAAATCATTACCAACATAATTTTTTGACACAAGAAAGTGTAAAGTACAACACAAAGTATTTGTCTTTTTATAACCAAATTTTAAAATCAAGAAACTTTCACTGAAAAGCTAAGATTTTATCCTCTCTTAAATTTGATTAAATATAGCAAGCGAAGTATTGTAAGAAAAAAAAGTAGTAAATTTTTGCTAGAAATTTTCAACAAAAATTAAGGAAATTTCTGAGTTTCAAAAGTCAAAGACTTGCTACAAAAAAAAAACATTGAAATTTTGAGATTAATGTCAGAAATATTCCACAAAAAACATTGAAATGAGTTTGGAAAGTTGAAAATTAGCTTTAAAAAAAATCTGGAATTTTTAGATTAATACCAGAAATTTCACACAAAAATGTCAAAGTTTGTTCTGGAAATCTTTTCTAGAAAATTTCTGAGATTAATCACAAAATTTCAGAGATTTTGGTGGAAATGTACTTTCTTTTTTTTCTATTTAAAATACACCTTTGTAGAAATCCTTTCAAATCTTGGATATACAGTAGATCTCCAGCTGCTTCATTTATTTGATTTTAGGTTGTCTGTTTTTTGAGTTAATAATTTTGGCAAAATGTGTCAAAAAGTTTGGTCACCCCAGTGGTAATCCCTCTGCAGTAACTTTATCTGACATGATTATTTGTGTTGCGTTTATTTTGTGGCACCTGATTTGTTGAAGAGTCTCAACAGCAGAAATGAAACAGGCATCTTTACTGCTGGAAACAATCTGCAAACACAATAAAATAAGGTTTAAATACAGTTTATAGGGACTGACGATGACTTTAAACTTTTTTTACATCACAAGAAACTTCAATGTGTCTCATGGTTATCACTTTTTAATTATAAGTGTTTTTAAATCATGTATGCATATGAAGGAGCTCTTGTGAAAGTGAATATAAAACATCCTGACCTGCTTTTTCTCCCCGAGAATCGACATCCAGTGAGGCCAAAACTTCCTACAACAGGAAACAAAACAAATATTCACAAAAAGCAATTAGCATAACCGCTAACTGCTCAATGCATGATGAGAGGAAAATACTGCATGTTCCTCACTATACATCAGATATTTTTCAGTTTGGCTGGAACTGAGACTTATAATCAGGTCCAACTTGCGTAAAAAGACGATAAAAATGAACTAAAAAAAATATAGTTTCAATTCACTGTGATATTTTATTACTCTTATACATATTTTTTGTGGTGGTATTTTACATTCTACAGCACGGACAAAGTGAATTAAAATATTACAAATGTTACGTTTTAAAATATGTTTCACACACACCTGACTGGTCTGAGAGCAAAACACGAATTTAACTCATTTTTACTGAGAGACTGATTTTATTTTCTGTTACATGAATTGTTGTCATTTTTGTCATTAAAATACCAAAGATTTCCTATTAACTTCATATTTAAACGATTGATAATTTTGATCAGCTGATCAGTTACTGAGTGCTTATACAGAGTTTTTACCAAATACTTTTTTACTCTTACTTGAGTAATTTCTGGCTTCTGAATATCAGGCACTTTCAATGGCTTTATACAGAAATCAAGCACTTTCCAAACCTTGAAAACTCTTAATTGAATTCAAGCATTTTCAAGGATTTTAAGCACCTTTACCAATCCTGTACTTATGATTTTCTTCTTCATGAGGCAGTTTATGCTCTGGAGCATAAAACATCCTGACCTGTGTGTGTGTGTGTGTGTGTGCGTTTGTTTGTAATATCTTGTGGGGACGATTTTCCTGACATATATTACGTTGTGGGGACCAATTGCTACTTGTGGGGACCGAAGCCTAGTCCCCACAAGGGGAAACGCTGTTTTTGGGTCAGGGGTCAGATTTAGGACTAAGGTGTGAATTGAGTTTTGGTTAGGGTTAGGTATGTAATGGTTAGGGTTAGGGTAAGGTTTAGGCTGTAGAAATGAATGGAAGTCAATGGAAAGCCCCCACAAAGATAGCCGAGTAAACATGTGTGTGTGTGTGTGTTGCAGACTGACTCCTGAACTCCCAGGAAGCCGAGGAGCGCCTGGTCTGGCTGCTTGTTGAGCCGCAGGACGCGCTCCCAGTACTGCGCCTCCTCCTGCTCCTGCTGCAGGCAGTAGAGGGTGAAGAGGGGCGGGTAGAGTCGAGGCAGCATCAGAGGGAGGAGCAGCGAGGAGCAGCTCACCACCAACACACTGAAGGAGAAATAAAACAACACACGATTTAAAATAACATAGACATTTATCTCATTTCTTTAAACGACCTCCTCTGAGTGAAGACCGACCCCTGATCCACTTTGTTTGAGTTTCGTCGGGTTTTATACGGACTGATGTCAGGAGCGTCTGGGATGATGCCGCCATCATCTGGTAACCCTGGGAACAGAAACCTGCAGACAGCAACAAATATTAGTGAACAAACAGCCAAAGTTACACTTTGATTATCAGTTTTGTTCGGTAGTTTGAAGTGAAACCAACATCCTTCAGAAGCCACACGATGAGCAAATAAAGCCCAGATTTCTGTCATTTAAAGGGAACCTATTATGCAAAATTCATAATTTTAATGTTTTTATGCTCCCGTTTGGGTTTAAACTGCTTTAAAAACAACCCAAGCACTTAAAAACAAAAACATGCAGCAGTTTTTTAGCAATAAGTTGATATATTTTGCTGTCTGGAAGATGAGCTGTTGTTGAGTCACGCTGCCTCGTTACCTAGCAACCCAAGTGGCGCTCTAGCACATTTAGAGAGCTGATTTTACCACTGCATGTAGGGTACAATGGCTGCTGGAAAAGACAAGTGTTTTGCTGTTGACTTGCCATTCAGAAACCATTTGCTGCCTTCTTCTTGGTTGTGCAGGAGGCTCTGCTAATGTTTTTCAAAGATTTACAGCAATACAATTGTGCATTTGTTTGCAGCCATTTTAATTTGCAAGTGGATACGTTAAGTTAGGGGCGTGGCCAACTGCAAATTACTTATTTGGATTTGAAGTGACAGAGCCTAAAAATATACATATATGTAAAAGAAAAACTATAAAACCAGAAAATCATTCAGAAAAGAACAAAAAAAGCAGAACTGACCAAACTATAACTTCATTATTTAAGAATTATATTGTAAAAATAATGAAATCAACATGTTTTGTAGCTCATAGATCTATGCTAATATCCTAAGCTGTCTCAGGAAGCATAGTAGGCCACCTTTAAAGCAGGGTCAGCCATTTTGAATCCTTTAATGTGAACAGATCTCAGGTTCTTAAAGGAATATGTCGCCCTCTCTTCTTCTTCTTGGTGAATAAATCTACCTGATGATGCTGTAGAAGTGAGTGAGGTAGGCCTGCAGCTCCAGCACCGCCTGCCTGAGCAGCCGGCGGTTCGATCCCACGCCGACGTACGTCATCCTGTACGCCGTCACCAGCGTCTCCACCAGCCAGCCCAGAGGGTGGTGGGGCGTCTCGCAGGCCTGACACGGTCACACACACACACACACACACACAGATGATTCATCTGTCCTACAGTGACTCTAGAGGAGCTGCACAGATCGACACTCAGGTGGGAGAACCAACCTTAGTGAGGTATCGTCTGACGTTGTCGTAGTTCGCGGTGGTGACCGCCTCGCCATACTGAGGGATGAACTCCAAACTCTCCAGAACTTTGGTGAGAGATTTACTGAGGTCTGGGCTACACACACACACACACACACACACATATATACATTTAATCGGATCATAACAGACAGCTAAGTGTTGTCACCAATAATCAGGTTTCACAAATGATGTATCAAACTATTTACAGTTCAGAAATTTGTAACTTGTGGCTGTTTGGACTTTTCTTATTAAATTTGCTAAAATTCATAAATATTAGCATCAAAAGCATAATATTAAAAGAAGCATTAAGATCATAATAAATGACAGTTTAAATGTTTTTAAAACTTTTCCTGGGATAATTAAACTTTTCTCTAGGGATACAACAAACAATTATTTTAGTAATTGATTAATCTATTAATCAGTTAATCAGATTTAAAAAATGTCATATTCCACATATTTTTTATTTAACAACTTAAGCCTTTTTTTATACAGAAATAAGTTACATTGCTGCTCTGAATGTGTTTTTTTCTTTTTTCTGTCTGTAAACTCCAGTTAATGATTGTTTACTAAATTAGTTATTTCAATAATCAATTAATCATGATTAATCCAATTAATCGTTTCAGCTCCATATTTTTTTACATTTCTTCTTATTGTCACTAAGTCCGAGGTTTTTTTTAAACAAATATACATATATGTAAAAGAAAAACTATAAAACCAGGTGAAAAATATTTTTGAACCTCCATTTTTTTTCCTCTTGAGAGACAAATTATTGCAGTTAATTTTTGACAGTGTAACTTTTGAAATTGCATACTAACAATTTTTTTGGTTCAGATTTTTTCACAAATATCAGGATTCAAAATAAAATATAGTCATTGTTTTTTCCCTTACTTAAAAAAATGACAGTAAACTTCTTATGGTTGCCATTTTTAGAAAAGTTTTGGCTTTAAGGAAGTTTTATTTTTGCTGGATTTAGGGGAAAATTGGCTCTTTGGGTCGTTAAAGTTGCAGACTGAAGTTGTATAGATGAATACACAGATGGATGGAAGATTTAGGAAACAACGCAAAGGTTAAAATCAGGAAAAAACTATTTCTAGATTTTGCAGGAATCCTGACTTATTGCTAAATGTTTCCTCAGACCTGCGGTTCGTGCGCCTACCTCTGCCGTCGAGCCGTTGATATGGTAACGGCGATGTTCTCCCAGGCTGCGGTCCGTTCTCCTCTGCCGGCGGCGTCACAGCCGAGTCGATTCCAGCATTCGTCAAACACACAGATCCACCTCTGAGCCGCGGGCACCGCGTACTGACCCAGGCTGTCGACACGCAAACACATTCAGACTTCAGGACGGACGCTACGGTCCGGGGGCCGGCCCGAACCTTTTTGGGCCCCTTTGCAGATTTTAATAGCTAAACTAATCTACCAGTATTTCGGTAACATACCTGCTATCATTAACGTCATTAGTAATTAGCGAAAATCGTACCAATGTTACTATGATTATAGCAAACTGAAAAACTATTTAGATTTTAAAATGCAGGGTGATACTGTATTATTTAAAAATAATATAGAAATTGTTTTCCTATGTTCAGCAGCATTTAGTTTGTATTATTCAATGCTATTTAAATGAAGAAATATTTTATTATGCAATTTTTTTGCCCCTGGGGCCCCCTGGTGGTGTGGGGGCCCCAAGCAGCCTCTTAACTAGAAGGTACCTAGGCCCATTTCCAGTTCGTAGCACACCAGTCATTTTTGAATGTTGACGCTGCTCTGTCCTGCGGTTCTATTAACTTAATGATTGTCCAGTTTTTATAATTCAAAATAAAACTGCAAAAAGTGAATTTTGCGTCTCTAACTGGACTCTGTATCGTTTCTCTTTCCCGTTCTGGAACAGCCGCCATCTTTAATCCTGCGTCAACTGGCTCCATTTAAGGATGACCAGTGGCGCCCCCTGCTGGATGGTGGCCAGACTATAATACTAAAAGAAGATCTAAGCGGACGTTTTTTTTGTCAATAAATTGGAGCTAATTTTAATATAATAAACCTCTAACTGATAATTAATTGTAAGTAGATTAATTGCTTGCATCTCTATGAAGAAGTGAAGTAAAAACTCACGGTGGCTCATCTGTGTCTTTGTTTTCATCCATGGTTGGTTTGACGTACGTTCCTACGACCTTCAGACCGGCGCTCCACTCGCCACTGAACAGGCCGTCCAGACGGTCGCCATTTGCAATTGTCAAAACTCCCTGCAGAGACAGAAGAAGAAGAAGAGCGATCAGTTCATGTGAGGAAAGTCTCCAGAGCACAGCGGACGTGTTTTTTACCTTCCCATTGACGGTCCAGTCGTCACTGAACTCCCCGTGAAAAACCGTGTCATCGTCCGACACCAATAGGCCTGAACCCTGACAGATTACAGGGATAAAACCATTAAAACCAGTAGAAACGTACCAACTCTGGTTTATAATGTCTCTGGCTGCTCAATTACAGACAGACTATAACTTATATTTGACATTAAAACAAATCACAGTTATCCTTTTGAGCCAACTGACTGCTGTACTTACACTCATCTTGTTTTCTTTGAATGACCCTTCAAAATAAACTCCGTACTGGGTGAGGACCACAGCGCTGCCGTGCCGCTGGTCCTCCAGCCAGAAGCCCATGTACTTCTCTCCTCTGAGAAACAAGAACGAGATGTAATGAACCCCATTGCTCTGCTAATGCAGGTTAATTAAATTAAGCTGAAGTAAAAACCAACTAAAACTAACAAAGATCAACTAGAAGATCAAAAATTGTTTCTGAAACTTTTCCGCAGAATGATAATCCATCGACTAAAACATTTTTTATGGTGACGGAAAATAAGGAAAAAAGCCAATGTGAAAAAAGTTAAGTTTTATTTCACTGTTTTTGTAGTTTTTTTAATTCTTTGGTTGAACTTTTTGAAGTATTGTGATTATATATAAATCAACTGGATAACTAATAGTCAACAGAAAATAAATTTTTGAAAGAATGTGTTTAATTATTGTTAAACAACCAAATAACTGACATTTTATCCTCATATTTCCTGTCATTTTGTGGACTAGCGTAGGTATTCCCAGCAGGATTATGGAGCGCCATAATCTGCCGACAGCTGACATAAACCGGCTGTGTGGAATAAAACTAAAAAAATAATCCATTTCACTAGAGAAAACTAATCTCGTTGCCATAAAAAGCTTTAATCAGTTTAAAATGCTAACAAACAGATTCATAAACACAAAAATAAAGGATACTATATATATAACTTCAGTATGTTTGAGTTTGATGAAATAATGAAAACTGAAACTGAGAAAACATTTACTGAAGTAAATAAAAAACGGTAATTAATGAGGAAAAATTATGTTGTGAATTTCTAAGTTTTAGTTATTTATAATAACCTTGGTCCTTGTTATAGTTTTTATAAAGCATCGGAGAGCAAACGCGATCGTATTTCTGCGTTTAATCTCACATCTTGTTCCTCACAGAACAGAAATGTCTTATTTTTACCTCATGATGTCGTCGTGGACTCCGTACCCCGTCCTCTTGTCCTGAACCCACTGGCCGATGAAAAGGCCCGAAGACGCTGCGGCCAGTTTACCGGCGCTCAGCATGCCGTAACCGTGGCGACGGCCGTCGCAAAAACAGCCGTCGTACACCTCTCCGCTGCCGTACCTGAGTGCCACCCGAAGCACACACCGGGGGGCGCTCTAAGTTAAGATGTCACAGATCTGATGATGCATCCAGTAACCGACGGTTCTGACGTTCCTGAACACATTTCTTTGATTCCGTTTGAATAAAAATGTCTCCACAAAACGCCGTACTGACTTGTACTTGCCGAAGCCATGGATCTTCCCCTCTTTCCACTGTCCTTGGTACACGTCGGGTTTGTCCTGCACTTTGTTTGGCATTACACACTCTCCATAACTGGGGGGAAAAAAATCAAAAATATGGTTTAATTCGTAGAAAATATTTAAAATTCGCAGTTAATGCCACTATTTCCTGTCCAAACTGGTTTTAGGTCTCTATAAGAAAAAAGAAACATCTAGATCAGTGTTTCTCAAACCTTCACTTACCCAGTTTAACAAACACTCAGCAACCACTTAAATGACTTAACATATAAAAGCAGAAAGGACAAGTTTAATCTCTTAACTCATTGTCTCTGTTCATCCTAATGTGAAGAGTGGCACTGTGTTTTTAAACACAATAAAACGCAAACTACTTCGTTTTGAAACACATGGAAAACAAAAAAGTTCTTTACTACAAGTGCTGTGTGCAATGGTAACGTTTTAAGGCTATCTGTAATTTAGAAGTTGGTAGAGCTGTTGCCTTGCAGCAAGAAGGTTCTGGGTTCGATTCCCGGCCCGGGTCTTTCTGCACGGAGTTTGCATGTTCTCCCTGTGCATG
>CAEGAE010017619.1:0-20083 GCA_903067095.1 Girardinus metallicus | reverse complement strand
CACGGGCAGAGAGAGGAACAGCGGAAACACCGCCCTCCACAGGCAGAGAGAGGAACAGCAGAAACACCGCCCTCCACAGGCAGAGAGCGGAACAGCAGAAACACCGCCCTCTACAGGCAGAAGTGAAAACGATTGTGTGATATTATAAAAGTTCAAATTGAATGTTTTCATCAGCCTTATGAAGGGGAAGCTGTTTGCACCTTGAGCAGGATGGTCAGCAGGACGTACGCCGTCATCTCCACTGTCTGACCGCTGGACTTATCAGGCTTCAGCCAATCAGCCGTCACGCTGGGCTCCTGCCAGTACCGCAGCACAACCGGGTTCCCTGGACACAGAAAGCAGCATCACCACACCTCTGGTATGTTTGGGGTTCAGAGACACATGGTGCCGTGGCAACACAAACAACAGATTAAAAAAAACAACAACAAATACATCAGAAGAAAAAGAAAAAAAAAATTAATAAATACCGAAGGAATCAACAAACCCACAGATCCCTCAAACTTGAAGAGGAAATCTTGGTTTTCGTCTGGAGGTTACCTTTCTGCCGCGCCTGCTGCTCCAGCAGGGCCAGCAGCTGCGTGGCCTCCATGCTGTCGGGGTCCTGCAGCGTCAGAGCGAAGGTCGCCAACGCACGCACATACGTGCTCTTCACACTCAGGGCATGCTGGGAAAGGTAGTTTGCTGCTGAACGCTTGCTGCTGTCATGGAACTGAGAGGAGGAACGACAAGCAGAGGAATAAACCCGGACCAGAACCCAGATGAAAAAAAAATCTACTTTTATTGCAGCTGCAGCTTCTCATGAAAGTGAAAATAAAAAGTGAGTCGGTTCATGGGACGCGCAGCGAAAACCGACGCAGTTCTTTTCACTTCATGGTAAGAAAAAAACACAGTAAACCAAGACTTCTTGTTTCCAGGGAAGAAAATAACGCAGCACACGGAAGAATTTCTGTACCAAAGCTCAGCGTGGGAAAGACGAGGACAACGAGACGCCTGCCGTCTTCGTCCTGCAGCAAACTAAACTTTCAGCCAACCCGAAACCTGACAGATTTTTATTTAATTTCCGCCACCAGTCTCCATGGCAACCACTAAATGCAGACTGCATGCTGTGTTTGGGAAAAGCTCTTCTGTTCTACCATCACAAACACAAACATGTAACCGAGACTTTAACTGGACCTGTGAACTCAGCTGATGAGCAGCCGGCGGAGGCTCCGTGATGCTGCGGGCCCAAACTGCTCGGACATGATTCTACTGACCAGGGGCCTTCCCACTCTGACCTTTGACCTCTGACCCTGATGTTCATCTCTTTAGGACGACAAAAGCAGCGAGTTCTCACCCGGAGCTGCAGGACGGGGTCTCTGATGCTCGTCGCTCGGTGTAAAGCCACCAGGACCAAAGACGTCACCAAGACCGACTGGTCCTCATCGGCGCCGCCGACCTGGAACACAGAGCGACCATCACAGAGGAGCTGACCGCCAGGGGGGGACGGGGGGGACAGGGAGGGACGGGGGAGGACAGGGGGGGACAGAGGAGGACAGAGGAGGACAGAGGAAGACAGAGGAGGACAGGGGAGGCCGACCGGCCCGGCTGACCATGAGCCGGCTGTTCTTGGACGAGGCCCGCTCCATGAAGGAGCCGTCGGGCTGCTGAGTTTTGCGGATCAACCAGCTGACAGAGTCTGAGAGCGACTGATGGTCCACGGAGACGAACGGGTCGGCCAAAGACAGAGTCCTGACCACCTCGGCGGTGACCCTGCAGGACGGAAGGTCATCAGCTCACATACAACTTTATTCATAAAGCACTTTCAAACACCACCACAGGCCAAAGCATGTATGATAAAAACACAGAAAAACGATAAATAAAACATTAACATCAGGTTTGTAGGACTTCGCTTAAACATCGAATCCCATAAGAATCACAATTCTATAAAATGAATTTAAAAAATAGAGTCAATCCACTATCTGTAGGCCTCCGTTTCTAACAACGGGGACGTTCTGACGTCACCATGGAGACGGTGCAGAACGTACCGCGTACGCATTAGCAGAGAGCAGCGCAAAAAGAAACTACACACAGAACAGAGGGATTCAATTTTCCTGAATTATCCTGGACGAGCTGGACGAGAGCCTCACCGCGTTCAAGGCTCCAGGAGCCTGGAGACGACTTCAGGAAGGCTACAGCGGAGCTAGGCTAAAGCTACAGCGGAGCTAGGCTAGAGCTACAGCGGAGCTAAGCTAAAGCTACAGCGGAGCTAAGCTAAAGCGGAGCTAGGCTAGAGCTACAGCGGAGCTAAGCTAGAGCTACAGCGGAGCTAAGCTAAAGCTACAGCGGAGCTAAGCTAAAGCTACAGCGGAGCTAGGCTAAAGCTACAGCGGAGCTAAGCTAGAGCTACAGCGGAGCTAGGCTAAAGCTACAGCGGAGCTAAGCTAAAGCTACAGCGGAGCTAGGCTAAAGCTAAAGCTAAAGCGGAGCTAAGCTGTTTCCTCTGGTACAGAGCTGTGTGAGACAGGCTGTGATTGGTCAGAAGTTTTTTGCTGTGTTTTATTGATATTTTTCTTCCACCATCTTTTCTCTGTATCTGCAGGCGCCATTAATACTTCTGTTTACAACTCTACACTAAAAACTCCTGGGTGGAAATGTCCCGCCTGCAGAAAGGTGGCGCTCTTTTTCTGACGCTTTGTTAAAACAAAATGGAGGACGCCGGGAGGAAGTGGTTCACTCTAAGAATGGATTAATATTCAAAACTTAATAAATGTGAAAAAAGACACTTTAATGTCTCGATTTAAAGGATGAGACTGCAGCGGATCAGGAGGATCGTTTGGACATCATGAAGAATCGTTTTGAATGGAGAACCTGGATCATGAGGCAGTAAAGTAATCGGGTCGGTTTGGTGTTGTGGAGCGGAGGGAGGTTCTGGTCCACTCACAGGGTGCTGGGTTCAGAGTTCAACCACATGCTGTAGCTGCCGTCTCCGTTCCTGAAGGACGTGAGGCCGACCTGACCTGCAGACACACCGCCCTTCATCATCATCATCATCATCTTCATCACCACCTCCAGAATCCACCGCCGCCGGCGGCGCCCCACCGTCTCTGATCTTCTGCCTCAGCTCGCCGGAGTTCTTCTCTACGTTTTCTCCCAGGACGTCCCAGATGCCGTTGGTCTCCAGATACTGGTACACCTGGATGAATGGGAGGAGCCTATCGATCTCTGCTACTGCTGACCCAGGAGGAAGGCCGAGGAGCCGCTTGAGGCCCTCGGGGTCCAGAATGACTGACACGACTTCGCCTGGAAGCTCGCCTGTCGTTAGGAACAACCATCCTGATCATTTCTGCAGACCTGAAGGAGTTCGGCGGAAGCCTCCGCTCCTCGTCTCACCGTTTATGGTCAGCTGTCTCTCCACAGCCGAGTTGGGAACCACGTTTTCTGGCAGGGTGTTCTTCAGCACCACAGTCCGCTTCTCTGAACCTGCAACAGGAATCCAGACCAGCGCCGGTGAGACGACGACGATGATGGCGAGGATTCGAGACGAACCAAGATGGAGTCCACAAACCGTAGAGTCCCTGAGGATCCAGTCTTCCCCCGGAGTTCACTTCCTGTCTCACTCCTTCAGGCTGCAAATGACCAAAGCAGAACTAATGTTTAGCCAAGCTGACCGCTGGTCAGGACTAACGGTGTCCAGAACAAAACGAGGCGGACAGGTCCAAACTCTGCATGCTCCAAGTAGAGTCCGTTAACGTTCACATACCACCACACGCAGCGTCTTCTTCACAATGTCTTTGACCCCTGACTGGATGGCCAGGGTGAAGGTCAGGGTGTGCTCTCCAGGCTCCAGACCCAGCAGGGTGAAGGTCACTTTGCCCACCCCCCCCGCAGAGAGGCGGCTCCAGGTGCAAGCCGTGGTGTGATGCCCCTCCTGCCTGGGCGTCGGCTGGGACTTCAGCAGGCAGAGCGCCGGGCCGGCCGTCAGCGTCACGCAGTACTGAGAGTTGAGGGAAAGCATAAATTAGAGCGCTGCCAGGTGTGTTAGCTCCTCCCCTTCCTGTGTAGAGGAACACAGGAAGTGAGCTCCTCCTGGTCATTGGAAGAATCAGCTGTAAACTCAGCCAGCAGTAATGATCCCGGTGTTTGTTATGGGATGTGTGGTTGAACTGACGGTGATGATGTCGTTCTGCTGGTTGTAGACGGAGCCCTGCAGCTCCAGCTGTTCCCCTCGGACCACCTGGTAGGGCAGCGGGACGTCCACGCTGAGCGGCTGGTTGACCGACACCATCACAGGATCCGACACGCACATCCCTGACAGAACCGGAAAGACTCGGCGGTTAGGTTCACTCCTGCAGGCCACTGAGGGAACCATGACGGTCTGAAGTGACGGAGAGGAAACCCACCACCCTCTGGAGACATGCCAACGGCTTTAACCACCCAGGTGGTCAGAGAGTCCGGCAGAGCCCTGTTGATGGCCAGTTGACCTGACCTGCAGAGACAAACACCAAAGCTGGATTAGCTGCTACAGCTGATGGTCAGTGCTTGAAACAGAAGCTACAGAGTCTCCACAGCAGCCAGGCAACATCTGCCTGCAAAGCCTGAAAGGCCGAAGCTTCCTGAAGAAGTAGAGACTGCCCAAACTGCTGCTCTGTGTCGTCTGTCTCTCTGTACTCAGCCTCTTGTCCATCTCTGATTCTCCCAACAACTGCAGAGTAATCCCAGTATTTCTACAGATGACACAAGTCAGACTTGTTGAGAGAGAAAAGGAACAGTGAGAGTACAGAGCCCTGTGGAGCTGCTGTGCTGCCAACAGCCTGGTTAGACACTCAGTCCTTCAGTCTCACAACCTGCGGTCTGTCCGGTAGTCATAGATCTGTGAGATGCTTCCCTGATAAACTCCTGGATCACCAGAGATCTGAAAGAAGTGCAGTGCAGAAACTGCTGCCTTGCCAAGAGGAGCTGTATGCATTTCAGAAACACAAACAGCTGAAACGTTTCAAGAGCAAAGAAAGAGACGTGGTGACTGGACCAGCCAACACTGGGACTCTACGGCTCAGTAAGCTGAAGGAGGTAAACACCTCCTTCAGTCTGATGCTGACAAGCTCTGCTATTCCACCACCTTTACTTTGTTGTTCCTCCACCCGGGCAGAGAGACTCGAGTCAGGGGAATTATCCACCAGTCATTTCTAACTGAGAACAAATAATCGCATCTTCCCGGCTCTTCAGCTGGGATCCTATCGGGTCCATCAGGAGGCCTAGACTCCCCCTGGAGTCTCGGTCGTTTTCCTGGATGAAAACGGCATACAGCCCCTTGAATGTGTCCAATCCACTGAGGAGACGAAATGAAACTCCTCAGCTAACGCCTTTCATTCTGGAGGAGCAGCAGCTCCGCCATAAGCGCTCCTAGAATATTGAGGCTCTAATGTATAATTATTGAAATAATTGAATGAAAATAAACTAATATGACTGCAATAATTGACAGAATAGAATATTCTTTGCACCGTGGTTCATTAATATTAACAGAGTTGCTCTCAAACGCCAAACAAGCTCTGATCTGTTGAGGTGCGTTTGATTTGTGCTACCTTGCACGCTGCACCTCCCACAGCCAGCTCTCTGGAAAGAAGCTTCTCACCAACGGCGCCTGATCGAAGTCTGCGCCCAGTTCTGGAGAGAAACACCAAGTCAGGCGTCACAGTCAGGTCCAGACAGAAGGAACGGACCAGAACCGGCCGGACTCACCGTGGCGTGCCAGAACCAGTCCGTCGTTCTGGTCCAGGTGCTGCTGGTAGAACTCGCAGCACTGCCTGAAGGCCGTCTTGCACCCTTCATCCTTTATTTTGAGCTTCTGGAAGGCCTGGTCTGCGTACTGCTGGCAGGACACGCTCTTGGGGATGTACTTCATTCCTGCTAAGCAGCAGCTCTTCTTGGAGCCAAAAGTTCTGGCTGCAGAGAGACGGACCCAGACAGAACCTGGTGACCGACTGAGAACCAACAGCAGCAACTGTTTTCGCTGTTTTTGCAACATTGTTTCTGTTTCTGTTGTTGTACGTTTTTAGTCACTGTGGATGGATGTTTGCAGGGAGATTAGATTTTTTATTACTTTGTCTTGGCTTGTTCCAATAATCCCCCCCCCACACACAAACTTTAATATGTGCAGCTTTCTTGAATCTTTGAGATGGTTTCATCAGGTTATAGCTAAATCAGCCAAACATGCAGATCAATCAATCAATCAAATCATTTGTTTATCTTTGGTTAGTTATTTCACATATAGATGTGAAAGAGGACTAAACTATGAATGGCAAAGTCAGACGGACGTAGCAATGGTGGAATCGTACCTTTAGCTTCCTTTTGTGCGTTGGTCAACTCTCTCTTTGGACGAACGGCAGCTGTACACGGCTCACCTGTGAAACAAGCCGCCATTACTGAGCAGATGATGATTGTTTCTGATTCCTTACTCTGAGTGATGGACGTACTGCTGGACGACGGGGCGGCGTTGGCATTGGTCATAAAGGTGAGGCCAGCCAATCGGAAGACGTCGGCGTTGTCTTTGCCGCCGCCTCCTCCGCAGCCCAGGTCGCTCTGCTCGAAGTGACGAAGGACCTGCGGGACACCGTACATGCTGTCAGAGCGCCGCCCGACGGCACCGCTCAAAGCAACACAACAAACAAGCTCGGGTCAAACTGACGGTTACCATGGAAACAGGGTCCCTGTAATTGGGTCGTAGGCTGAAGACAGCGGAGTCTACCGCCGACAGAGCCACCATGCTGCCCTGATTGGTTCTGATGTCCAGCTTGATGTTCTCCTTTGGCTTGTAGGCTCTTTCCTCGAATAAGATGTCGGTCTGACAGACAAAACCATGTTAGCCGGCGCCGACACATTTCAGATGAATTCCTGCTGATGAGCCAGAGAGGCAGCCAGACGGCAGCACCTGGAGGCCGTTGACACACTTGTCTTTGACGTCCATCCAGACGGAGTCCACCACCAGCTCCGTCGTTCCTTCTCCGTCCAGGACGTAGTAGACCAGCAGCCTGATGGACGGCACCATGGAGGTCGTCACCAGGAAGTTCAGGTTCTGTTTGCCATCAACGCTGGAGGCAAAGTTCTGACTTTTAAAAAACACCACCTTCCCTTTAGACAGCACCTACGGGGGAGCAGCGGCGAAGCCATCAGTAACTATGGCAACAGGGGAAGCAACGTGTGCGACCGCCTCCTCACCAAGTAGTTGAGAGTCCTGATGTTCAGGTAGGACGGAGCAGCGGTGTACACCTGGATGTTGGCGTACTGGCTGACCCGGAGGCTGTGGCCGAACATGGGCGTGTCGATGTAAAGGTACCGCTGGTTTGGGGAGTGATAGGCCACGGCCTCCAGGGTCAGGCTGGCCTGGCTCTGAGCTGGCAGGGTGGGGTCCGCCGTCTCAAACTGGGTCAACAACAACCAGACCAGTTAAACCAAGAGTACCGAAAGGACAGATCTGCTGTTTTTGTCCCACCTAACATTTCAGATCATCAAGCTAACGTTAACATCAGGCAAACAGAACCTGAATGAATATGAAGAGCACTTTCTAAAGCTCAGCTTAATAAACCTGCAAGGGGGTCAATACTTTTCACAGAACTGCAGGGACAGGTCTTCCTCACCTTCAGCTGCGCCCTGACTGCATTTTTCTGGGGGTTGCAGATAAAATACAAGAGGCCATCAGATCCACTGCTTCTGCTCTCCCCACAGGACATGACCTCCGTTCCTCCTGTGTTCATGAACAGCTGACGCTCCACCAGACGCACCTGCACCAGGCTCACCGGCTTGTCCAGGTGATCCTTCACCAACACCTGCAGAGACAAAGGGCTGTGGAGCTGAGCAAGGTGTGGGCCGCGGGGGAGTCAGAAGGCCCAACCACATGTTGCCTCTGGTTCTGGAACAGCTCGACACCTGGAACGCCTCAGTGGAGGTCCGTCTCCTGGACACGTCTGGAACTCACGCAAAAGGAGCCCAGACCAACTAGTGCTAAACACTTTTCAGGTGGGACTCCATGATGCATACCTGGATGTTGTAAGGAAGTCCCGGTTTGATGAACGGAGGAGTTGAGATGAGGCTCAGACGGTACGGCGACCTGACGAACTTCACAGTAGCAAACTCCGCCTCCTGAGTGATCCCACCTGGAGGGCGACATCCAGTGCAAACGGTGAGCAGGTGAGGACCTGGTTTCAGGGTGGTATGATGTCAGCGTACCTGTGTCCTCCTGCAGCAGCACCGCTACATACAGGTAGCTTCCCACCAGGCTGTCCAGGTCTCTCGGTCCATCGTGTTTGTCCAGAACCTTCTGCATGTTAACGGTCACATCCAGTTCACCTGTCGGAGAGAGCTGAGAGGAGACAAACGAACCCCATGTTGGGAGATGTCTCTCAGGAGCCTCATCAACCGCCGTCAGAGAAGTCTTTGAGTCTGGTGCATGTCAGGGCCTTACTCTTTCTCTGGTGACTGATGTGGGAATGATGACAGGAGCGTTCTTCTCTCCGACGTAACCATAACGCAGAAACACCTCTCCTTCAGCCACCGGGGCGCCATGGAGATACCTGCCAAAGGTCAGGGCACCACAGGGTAAACATGGCCGCTCAGGTCAAACGTCTGAGGAGATCAGGCCTCACCTGGCTGAAATCTTGAAGTGGAACCGACTGAACTGACTGTGGCTGATGAAGTTTGTCCTTGGGTTCATTTGGATGGAGAAACTAGGAAGAACTGACAGAGGAAGAGAACATCACAAACCATCACCTCCACCAGCAGAGCTCATATCAAACTCCTGACGTACCGTATTCTTTAACTTCAAAATCCGTCTTTGCTTTTGTTGTGAAATCATCTGTGTAGGAAGCTTCTATTGTCCAAATTCCCAACCTGCAAGTACAGAGAACTCAGGAAAACCATCTGGGAATAACCCGAAGGTCTTCGGTCTTCCTTACTTTGGTTTGATGGGAATCCTGAAGGGGTTCTGCATCGACGGGATTCCATTGTTCACATCGATAATCTCCACAACGTCTACCGTGATGTGATCCGGATCCTGTCGGGAACAACATGTTCATTGACATGTGTAACCAGGATATTTTTTGACATTTTTGTTAGATTCACTTTTATTTATTTTTTATTTACAGATTTATTTAAAAATAAAATCATTTTTTTAATTTCTTGAGCACAAAAATAAACCAAACGAGAACAGACGCCATTTTGTTTCCTTTCTTTCTTTTTTTTTTAATGGCGGTTGACAAGCAACTTACCGATGCGCATTACCGCCATCTACTGGAATGTACCATTTTGTGTTTCTTCTCGCGTGGTTTTAGGATCACGTGACCAACTGCACGTCAGCTGATTTGGCTGTTAGCCAGTAGCCTCGGGTAGAAGGCGGGAACTGGTGAGGGTTTGTTTTGTTCTGGAGCTAGCATGCTAGCGCTAGCATGCTAGTGTTTGGGCTCGGTCGGTGTAAACTGATCCGAGTATGTTTGATCACCTCGACGAAGCATTTAGACTAAATATTTGGAATTATAAAACACTATGCATTGTGTGAAAAGGGACATGAATGAATACTCGCATGAGTTCATTATTATAATATAAACTTATTTCACTACAGTGAGAAGAAAAACATGTATGATTTATTGTTTCAGACAAAACCGCGGATTGATAATCAGCCTGTTTTTTACACAGGCCAGGTTTCCGTTCCCGGTTCCGTTTCCGGTTCCGTTTCCAGGTCCAGGACTCTGTCTGTTGCCAAGTGGGCCAGACTGGCGAGCTAACCCAGACAGCGTCAGATGAAACGTCACATCCTGTCAACTCCTGGTAGGACATTCAGGCCGCAGCCAAACCATCTTCAGTCTGAACGGAACCGGTCTGAACGGAACCGGATTATCCTTTTTGTTTTTCGTCATTTCTCTCATCTCCATCAAGGAACCGGTTAAATTCCTTGGATAAAGGAAAAACCATCTTGGATTTCATGAACTATTTTGAATAACTTGTCTGTAGATATTGTAAATATTAATAGTACATTTCACCAATTTTGCACCATTTTGTCCCTCCAGCAGTCGAACCCAAGAACTTTTCTGATTTCATTAGTCATTTTAACATTCATATAAATAATATATGTTACACATGGCAGCAGCTCATTAATGGTCCTGGGCTCGTCGGCTCACCTTGAAGGTTAAGAAGACGCTGCGGTTGGCTGGTCTCAGCTCCTGGTTCATGGAGAACGCCCTCACTTTGACTGAACACACCAAACAGTTTGAACAGTCCAGTTCAACCAGAACCTGAGTGAAGAACCAAGAAGGCCTGACCTTTCTGATGAGGCGTGTAGAGCGGCTTGTCTGTTTGGATGAACAGGAAGCCGTTGGATCGGGTGACCGGGATGGACAGGTGACGGTTGATCCTGCTTGACTGGACGTGAAGAATCACATGATTCAGATCCTTATTCTCTGGAAGTGGCAGCAACTAGAGAGAAACACAGGAATCAACACCCAGCAGTTTTCAGATTCACTCCATGTCGGGCTGCGGTTGCCACTAAGTACATCTGGGCTTAACTGCTGTTATCTGTGCGTCATGTTTGTTGCTATGGTTTCTCGGTTTTCTGTAGTTTTTTTGCTCTTGTTCTGCAGGTGTGGAGGCAGAACGTAGTGGACATTTCTGTGTCCATTACGTTGGAAATATACGCAACAAACGTCTAATAAGTTCAGCGCCTAACGCTGCGCGCCGGCCGCTGGCCTTCTCCTGGGCTGCTGGACATTTTACAGAAACCATAACGACAGTCAGTCAGGGGAGAAATGCAGAGTGCTTCAGGAGGATTTCTCACCCGGACTTTAGCGACGCCCTGGTAGTTGTTCTGGCTGTTGAGCCGCAGGGAGTCCTTGGACAGCTCCCTGTGACCCGGAGCCATGGACGTCTTCAGGAAGACGTAGACGGTTTCCTCGGTGGAGGAGCCGAACAGCTGAACGAACACCGTCTCCACAGCATCCAGGCACACCGACAGGGGCGCTGTGATCAGGAAGCTGACAGGAAGAGACGCCATCACTGCTGGTGGTGAAATACCACCGAAGAAGAGTCTGTTCATCTGTTTATTATAATAAATCACAGAAATCCTGACGATGAAACTAAAAGTTCCTCATCAGAGGCCAGTTAGACCAGAAACCTGCAGGATTCAGTAAAAGGAATAAATGTAGAGTAAATCTGGAGAGAAGGAAAAGTTCTGGAAACTTTAGGGTTTTTGGGCCGGTTCGCGTTGTCATGGAGATCCACAGAGTTCGTCTGAACTCTGATGTTTGTTTCCACTGATTATTTTACAGGATTCTGCCGTAAATATTTGTTCACCGGGTGAACCCGCTGGCTCGTGTGTGCGCCCCCTGCTGCTGGTCAGGTGGAGTGACCTCCACCCAGATAACAGCCTGCTGGCTCCGCCTGGCTGGTTCTGCTCGGTTCTGGTCCATCCGTCAGATGATTTCTCCTCCTGTTTGTTTCTGTGCTGAAGAAAAATAAACTTTCCAGAAGAAGGTCGTCGTCCAGCAGAGGAAAACCAACCTTCAGGACATTAACTTCACATTTGCTGAGTTCCTCCTTTGGTCCAGTCTGTTGTTGGATCAAAATGAGCTGAAAGGTTCAGACAGGCAGTAAGAAACAGGTGCAGGAGGGACCAAGAGGCTGACAGCAGCACCGGAGGAGCTGCAGGGTTTCCAACCCGTTCTGGTTTGGTTCTACAGGAGACGACGGTCGGCCCGGACCAAAGCGTCGCCTTGCAGAACCGTTTTCTGTTCGCTCGGCCGCCGTTCCAAACGGTCCGATGGACGTGTAACACGGCGGTGTGAGCGTCATGATGCGGGCTCGCTCTGGCAGGACTCTTTCAGCAGCTCAGAACAGCAAGTAAAGGACAGACTGGTTTTCACACTTTTCTTTGCAACAGATTCAGTTTTACAGGATTTCTGTCAGATTAAAGTTTTGAAATGTTCTTCATTTAAAGTTACACCATAATAACCGTCTCCATAAACTAACCAGCAGCTCTCTGATCATTTTAATCTGTTTTATCTCCAAAATAAAACACACAGAAGACAGGAGCTTCACTTACGATTGTCCCTGAGCGTCCGTCCTCCAGCACAGAGACCAAACCCAAACCAGCAGGACCAACGGCTTCATCCTGAGCAGCCAGACTGACGGCCAGAGGCTCTGAGCGTCTCTTTATCGCTTATCGATCGGCTCAGACACCAGGACACGGGACGGACTTTCAGTGTCCCAAAGGTGAGTTTACTCAGCATGTGTGTTTTCCAATCTTACCCAACACCGATGACCCCACAGAGAAACGCTGCTGTGAAAACTAGACAAAATGTTTGGGTTTGCCAGAACCAGAACTTCCAGAAGCTTCTCTGAATCACTGAAGACCAACATGAGAACATTTACCTGGAGGGTATAGAAACTAGAAATGTTTATCTAGAATCATCACCTCAACATGCAGCTAACAGAACCAGGCTGAACAGAACCAGGCTGAACAGAACCAGGCGGACCGGAGGAGGACTGTCCAGTTGGACCAGAACCTGGAGTGAAACCAGCAGGGAACCAAACGGTTCCTGGTTTTATCCAAGTTGATTTCCAATCAGTCAGCTGAGCTACAAAAGTTAGCTGGACAAACGTAGCGCAGTGGAACGACACCAGGGGCTGGTTGACCTCTGATGACCTCTGATGACATTTATTAATATCTGTCAGATGATCGTCACCCTCCGGCTCCCGAATGTTGGAACACGACTCAAAGAATCCACAATAATCCTGGAACCGGAACCGGACCTGGACCTGGTGTGAGGTGACCGTTCCGGGACTGGACCTCCAACATAAAACATGCATCTCTTCAGGAACATTCAGGAACCCTGGTTCTCCCCCCTGAACGTTCTCCCTGGGTTCAGCTGGAACCACAGAACTCATTTCTCTCCTCCTGGAAGCGACGGACAGAACGTCTCCTAGAACAGGACTGGATGGGCTCACACGGGGAACCATGAATGTTTGCGTTGAGCCAGACGGGGATTGAAATGTTCCCAACATGTTCTGGAAAACATCCCTCTGTGGTTCAGGCTGCAGATATTTAGTTCTCACATCTGGGCCTGGATTTGCTCCTGGTCTCTGTTAGACCAGCGACCTGGATACAACGAACCGGTTGCTGCATCACCTCTGCAGAGCTGATGAGGGAATTCAGCCATTTGATTCAGGAATGATGGAGAGGAGACGCATCTCAGGACGTTTCCCTCCTGATGGTCCGGTCGACCCGGTTCCACTGGAACCAGAACTCCATCCTCTGCTCCACCTCCAGCTGCTGTGGTTCTGAGTCAAACCAGCCTGTTCCCCTCCTGGCCTGTGGGAGCGCTGCACCAAGAACCACTGAAGGAAACGACACAAAAACCAACTTCAAGGCAACTTCCTTCTTCACCAGATGGAAACAAGATGGAGGCGTCAGATTTTCTCCTTAGTCTGCTAGCGCTAGACTAGCACCGTAGCTTTGATTATATTTACCCAGAATGCCCTGCGCTGTAGTCCACTTCCTGCATTTGGAGCGGTTTCTGGTCCGCTTGATGTTCACATTCAAACCGAACCCAGACCAAGGTTTGGAGGCCCAGAGGTCAGAGGTCGATTAGCATTCATACCTCACCAAATGGACCGGACTTTGACTAGGCAGATGGACTGGACTCGGTCATCCTGCGTTGGAGGTTCTGTTCTGGTTCCTGTCGGTGGAACCTTTGAAACGTCCAGAGAACCGAGTTCAGGAGAAATATTTTATTAAGACTTTACAGAAGTCATAACATCCTTTATGTACAGATACCAGTTTGATACATTTAATGAAGTAAAGTGACAGCAGAGTTCAGTCCATCAAGCACATCTCATGTTCCTCCACGAGCTGAACCGATTCAGAACCGACGTCCAGTAACTTCGTGTCAAAAGGTCTGAAAGGTTCTGGCAGGAGAATCCGAGCCTGGAGACCCGACAGAACCTTTAATACCAACATTTAGAGCTCCAGGGGTTCCTGGACCTGAGGTTCTGTCTGAAACACCACAACCTGAAACAGGAACCAGAAGCATGCAACGCAAACACGACATCAACAGAACATGGGTCATCATGCAGCTGGGCGCTCGGAACCGGTCCGGACTCCGAGTGTCTGGTGAATATTAGATTATAGGAAAATGATTAATAATCAATAAACTGAGGAGTTTATTTATTCGGTTTCTAGGATTTTATGGGCTGATCAGCATTTGATGTTTTAATGTTGGACTTTTAATCTTCAAACAGAACCGGGCTCATCAACACCAACTGGACCTGTGTTTGTGCAGAAATCTTCGGTCAGCTTGTGTTCGGTGATTGGTCAGCTGACCACATCTCTGGCCCTGATTGGCTCACAGCACCATGGCGGGGATGTGGTGAACCAGGGAGGCGGGGTGAGGCACCGCGGTCAGCTGCGGGGGCGAGTGGACCGGACCGCCCACCACCACCACGCCGCCCACCGGCGCGCCCGCGTCGCCGCTGGGTCGGTGCCGCGCGCTCTTCTGGTGCGCGCGCAGCCCGGCCAGCTGCGAGTAGGCCGACTGGCAGACGTGGCACTTGTAGGGCCGCTCGCCGGTGTGCAGCCGGACGTGGTTCCGCAGCGTGGACGACTGGCTGAAGCGGCGGTTGCAGAAGCGGCAGACGAACGGCTTGTCCAGCGTGTGAATGCGCATGTGCGAGCGCAGGTTGCTGCGGGAGTTGAAGCCGCGGTGGCAGATGACGCAGCGCATGCGCCCTAGACTGGAGGAGGAAACGGAGGAGGAAGAGGAGGAGGAGGAGGAGGAAGAGCCTTCACAGGTGTGGAAGTCATCTGGAAACAGGAGAAGAAGAACATCCAGACCTGCTGATCATATAAACCCGACCTGCCGGAACCAGAACCAGTCCAGCGGTTCTGGTTCTGAAATGTCTCGACTGATAAGTTACCGGGTTTGGTTTTCTTTCCCTGCTCCTCGTCGGCGCCTGGAATCCCAGGAATTCCCAGGAATGTGTTGTGGGAGTTTCCATACCAGACCAGCAGCTCCTGGTCCGGAGGGATGGTCTGCGAGTAAATATGACTTTATTATGAAAATACATTAAATATGACTTTATTATAAAAATAGATTAAATATGACTTTAATATGAAAATAGAGTAAATATGACTTTATTATAAAAATAGAGTAAATATGACTTTAATATGGAAATAGAGTAAATATGACTTTATTATAAAAATAGATTAAATATGACTTTAATATGAAAATACATTAAATATGACTTTAATATGAAAATACATTAAATATGACTTTATTATGAATCTGAAACATACTCTGGGTAATTTCATAAATATTCTACCGATAAAGTAATAATTTGCAAAACAGATTTTTGGGTGAATTTAAATAATTTCAAATCAAGTGAATTTCAGGTTTTCCGTGTTTTTCTGTCCGTGGCCAGCAGGCGGCGCCACTCAGCAGCAGAAGAACCGTTTCGGTTCCAGGAGTTCACCTGTCCTGATCCGATCGGTCCAAGTGGGAACGTTCTGGATCTGTTCCTAATTTCACCTTTTTAGTTTTAAACATTTCACCGTAAAAATGTTTTTATATAATTTTATTTCCGTTTATGCAAATTTCTCTTCACCTGTTGTCAATAATTATTTCTAATTTCATTAAATTTTGCATGTTAGGATCTAATTATAAAATAATTAACCACTAATTTATTTTTAGGCTGTTTAATTTCCTTTGATTTTATTTTCTTTTTCATATATATTTTTTTCATTTAAACAAGTTTTTCTTTTTTTAATTTCAAAAATCAACTAAATGTTTTTATTAAATTCTTAAAATAAATTTAATTAGAACAATTTAGTGACTTGATTTATTTAAAGGAGGTTTTTTGTGTCAGTGAATGAATGAATGAACGGATGAATGAACGGATGAATGAATGAACGGATGAATGAACGAATGAATGAATGAACGGATGAATGGATGAATGAATTAATGAATGAATGAATGAATGAATGAATGAATGAATGAACGGATGAATGAACGGATGAATGAATGAACGGAGAGCTTTAGCGTCCTCTTAATAACTTGTTAAATTAATACAGAACATTTGATATGAATGAAATATGATTTTCCTGCAGCTTCAAACCGACTGATGGAAATAATCTGGCAGAATTATTTATTACTTTTATTTCTGTAATTTACCCGGCAGGAACTTTATTATTATTATTATTATTATTATTATTATTATTATTATTATTATTATTAATGTAATATTTTCATTCGTAGTGAAAATTTGACGTTGCACCTGATTTTCTCCACTGTGGGACAATAAAGGATTTTCCTATTATATTGTTATATTCTTGGATAAATAATAGTGATATTATTAATAATAAAGTTATTCATTTATCCTTTACATTCCCAGGTTGTTTGCTCAGTTTGCTCATGTTTTAATAGATAATTCATCTTCCAGTTTTGGTATTAAATCAGTTTCATTAAATCGTTTGATTTATTAAATTAGCATCTTTATAAAAACCAATAAGAACCAAAAATCACCAACATATTGAACCTAAATGGTTCAATATTTAGGAGATTAAAAATAAAATAAATGTTTTCACAGATTAAAAAGTAAAGATGCCATATTTACAGATTTACATTTAGAAAGATGAAAATTAGTTTTTTATTCCAAACAGAAAAACATTTCATTTGTTTTATTCTAATTATTATTTCTTTAATAATCTTTTGGCTCCAAAAGGAAGAAACCTGGAAATCATTTCATGTTTCAGCTGGAAGTTATTTTCCAGCTGCTGACTGTAGATAAGAAATGCTGGATGACCTCTGACCTCCACCGCCTTGTAGAAAACGCTGCTGCCGACCTGAACCACCTCCAGGTTCTGCTCCTGCTCGTTCCGGGCGCATTTGATGTACGTCATCCAGCTGCGCTGGTCCTCCTGACTGGCGTCGATGAAGAACCGGACCGACCCGTCTTCGTTGAACACCTGGAGACCAAACCGGCCCATCAGGAACCGAACAGGAACCGATCAGGAACCGAACAGGAACCGATCAGGAACCGATCAGAAACTGATCAGGATCCGATCAGGATCCGATCAGGAACCGAACGTGGAAGTTTGTTGATGTTTGGATTTTAATTAGAGGAATATTTTGAGCTGCGATCAAAACCCCCAGGAAACATGTTGAATTAAAACATTATTTATATTTAATAAAATAATCAGTTGAACTAAAATCAGTTTTTTTATTTGTTTATTTAAAGTAGCTGAAAAAAATGTTCAAGATTTTCTGACTGCAGAGAAATTTATAAAAGTAAAAATGTCAACAATTTTTCTTTTAGTATAAAATGTGCAAAGACTTTTATTATATTTACAATTCCAAACCACAAAAAGTTCATTATTATTATTATTATTATTATTATTATTATTAAACTGTTTCCTTCTGCAGTTTATTTCTGAAATGTTTGTAAAGCAAAATTATAGTTAAATTTTCTTTTATTTCATCTTGTTTAATATTTTATAGTTTTTCTGCGTCGCGTTTTTAACATTTAATCAAATAAAATATAAAGTTATGAATTATGACTGGATTTTGTTGCCGTTTAATTTTATTTCTGATTCTTTGTGTTTTTCGGCTCCTGTAAAAATAAATTATTATATTTATTATTATTTATGTTTGTTTTTACAAAATAAAACCTAAATAATTTTCACACCGTTTGTTGATTTAACTGATATTTTTACATTTTGATGTGATGAAAGTCCAGAACCGGTTCCGATCGGAACAGCGTTCGGCTCATTTAAAGAATCTTTCCGGAGCTGGTTCGGTTCTGTCTGGTTCTGGTTCGGTTCTGTCTGGTTCTGGTTCGGTTCTGTCTGGTTCTACTGGGAGTGTTTAGATGTTCCGAAAAGCCTGAAATCCGCGAACAGAACCGGAGGTTGAGGTGTGTATGACGGGGCGAACCGGACCGGGCCGAACCGAACCGGACCGGGCCGAACCGAACCGGACCGGGCCGAACCGGACCGGACCGGGCCGAACCGAACCGGACCGGGCCTCACCTCCCACATCAGGCTGTTGTTCTTGTACAGGTCCACGTGTTCCGGTGAGACCAGGCGGCCGGTAAATGGACCCATCTCGGTTCCGGCTTTGATCCAGGTCTTGGAGAAAATCCCGAGTCCTTCTCCTGCAGCACACAGAGGTCCAGTCAGACGGACCGGACCGAACCGAACCTCTACAGCGTGTAATATTTTCTCTGCTTACCCGGAACCGAACTCTGCGCGATGATGACCTCGCTGGGCAGAACCAGGCTGGACAGCTTCTGGACCTCTGAACACAAACAGAACTTCACTTAGCTCAGATTGTCTCCGAACAGAACCGGGTTCGGCTCTGGCCCAGCGGCTCGCCGAACCCAGACCCAGTTCGCGAGGTTCGGAACCAAATGAGAATAACTGGAAAAAACAAGAATAAAACTGTAAGAAAAGTTCGGCTTCTGTGGATGTCAGGCTCGGTTCGGTTCGGTTCGGTCCGCGAAACCAGTAGAAACAGAAGAAACATTTAAATTCTAGAAAAGAAGAACGGAACCGGAACCGGGACCGGGACCGGAGCGGCGGGTTGAGCCCGAAACTCCTGCAGAGAAACTGAAATAATTCCGTTAAAATGACCGAAAATGATCAAAATGTCAAAACTAAACGGAAAAATTTTCTCTGGAATTATTTCTAACGAAATTTACCAAAAACCAAAACGAATAAAACGAGAAAATGAAATAAAAATTCACCAGAAATCAGAGAGAAAATCCGCGCCGAGCTGGAAAAAGTTCCAATAACTGATCAAATTAATGGATCGGAACTTTAGCAGAAAATATTTTCCTTCGTTTTTCTATTTCAAATCAAATTATGATGTTTAAAAATAAATTCAAAATGAAAATGGAATTAAATTTTCATCTAAAGTCCCTAAAATATTAATATTAAGTTCCATGTTTTAACTTGGAAATTATTATTATTATTATTATTATTATTATTATTATTATTATTATTATTATTATTATTATTATTATTATTATCATCATCATCTCAATAGTTCCCCCGGAACCGGACACTCACCTCCGGAGAAGGACTGGGCCAGAACCTCGGCCGTGAAGGCGGTCTTGGGGCTCGCGCTCGGCCCGGTGCGCTCCTCGTGCTGCAGGTGATGCTGGTGCGCGTGCGGCGGCTGCTCGCCCAGCACGTGCCTCCAGCGGCCGTACAGGAAGCTGTGCAGGATGTCCGAGGTGATGATGTCCGCCAGGGAGAGCGGCTGCTGCGGCTTCAGGGCCAGAGAGGAGCCGGCGGGCAGCACGGAGCCCATGGCGGCGGGGAGACGAGGGACCGGGGCGGCGGGGAGACGAGGGACCGGGGCGGCGAGGGACCGGGGCGGCGGGGCGGCGGGGAGACGAGGGACCGGGGCGGCGGGGAGACGAGGGACCGGGGCGGCGGGGCACCGGGGCGGCGGGGCGGAAGTTGGGCGGACGCTCCCGGTCTGGATTCACCGGTGAAGAAGATCCAGGCGCTCGCAGCCCGGGAGGCGCTGGCAGGAGTCGAGAGGTTCTGCAGAAAAACCGACCTGAGGGAGGGTGGGGGGGCCTTTATACCGGAGCCACTGAGGAAGAGGAGGAGGAGGAAGAGCTGGAGGCCTGTTATTGGCTGCGCTGCGGTCTCACGCTCAATTAGGACGGAAAGAGCCGATCTGACCCAGACCAGCAGGTAGACGCAGCCCCAACACGCAGCACTGACCGGGGGTCACCGGCCCGCCGGGGAGGCTCCGTCATGCTCTGGGCTTCAGATCCGCCTGAAAATGGACCCGCAGAACCTCCCGGAACCAGCAGCGCAGGAATCCAGGCTGAGTGACGGAGCAGAACATGAGATTAGAGGCCAGATTACAGAGAAACAGCTGCTCTTCATCATCATCCTCCTCCTCCCGACACAGGCATTATTCCGCTTTCACTGATCTGTATTTATGAGCTTTTAAACATTTATTAACCCCCTCACACCCCCCCCCCCCCCCCTCCCCCCCCCCCCCCCCCCCCACCCCCCCCCCCCCCCCCCCCCCCCCCCCCCCCCCCCCCC